>VZTU01014873.1:0-10805 GCA_013400835.1 Zapornia atra | reverse complement strand
CTTCTCAACGTGAGTCCTTTCCCATGGGATGGGATCTCTGCTCCCCATCATCTTCCATGGGCTGCAGGGGGACAACCTGTTTCACCATGATGTTTGTCATGGGCTGCAGGGAAATCTTTACTTCTGGTACCTGGGGAACCTCATCCCCTATTCACTGACCTTGGCATCTGCAAAGTCTCCCTTCTCTGGCAGCAGAAAGTGTCCACTTGTGATTTTTTTCCCCCCTTTAATATGTTATGACAAAGGTGCTACCACCATCACTTACTGGCTCAGTCTTGGTCAGCCGCAGGTCTATCCTTTAGCCCAGATGGTGTTTACTCTGTTGGGCCTGGGGGAAGCTTCTAGCTGCTTCTTGCAGAAGCTAACACTGCTACCACCCATCTACCACCGAAACCTTGATATGCAAAACCACAACACCACCATTCTTCAAAATCCCACCTTGTCCTCAGAGAAGGTATGTAGCACCATGCCTTCCTTGTGTAGGTTTGACAGGCATTTTTGCAGGCTTGCTTAGAAGTTTACATGTTCTGATAAGACAGAGAAAAAATCCTTCTGCATTTCTCCATTTTTCAACTTTCCATCAATTTGCAATTTGTGACATGAAGTCATGGGACCATTTATCTGATTTGTTGATGGGGCTTAGGATTTAAAATATATCAGTAACATCTTTAAAGAAATAGATTGTAGCCCGGGTCCATTAGTGTTTACTTCTTGGTTTGTGAACTTTTATGGGACCTTGTTTGCAAGAGTTCTCCACAACTGCAAGAGGTACTGCTTTTCCTATTAAAAATAATAGCAAAAAACCAGTTGTGTTGGCATTTCCATGGAGTTGTATGACTATGGGATCTGCCACAATATAAAAAACCTGCAAACAACACAACCCAAACCGTAACCAAATCATATGAATCCAAATAAAATCAAGTAAGTAACCAGTGCTGATTGCCAACATTTATGTTCCCTATGAAGTTGCTAAATATAACAAAATTCCATTTGCTTTTAACAGTAGACTACCATCTATGGCAGTCAACATCAGACTCAAATACAATTTTTTGACATAAATGAATCTTTCATACAAAGAAATAGGATTTGGGGCCTTTTGAACAGCTTTTGCATATTCAGCTAGCTGATGTCAGCAATTATGTTGTATTGCATATTCTCCTTGTGAAAAATGGTTAATGGTTGTCAGTTATCTGCGTGTTGCAGACCCATAGCATGCAGCATTTATACAGTAGAGAATCTTTTGCTGTTTATCACATGTTATAATAGCAGTTGTTTCGAGATGATACTTATCTTCAAGGACATCAATTCCCTGCTTCTCATGCAGTACATATTCTAGCAGTATTTCCAAAAGGCCAACTGCTTATTATTTATAAATTATCTGAGCCAGTAATTACTAGACCAGCTTTGGGTAATTTTGCAAGCTGTATTTCAGGTTGTTTTTTCCATGGCTAAAATGATGTTGATTGAAGATTAAACTTGTTTCTCACTGAGGGACTCTGCCCAAGGCCCACAGTTTTGCCAGCATTTGAGATATAATCGTAAGACTGTAAGTGTTGCAATTTTAGGTTGATTTCTTTGGCAGGCAGTAGTTTTCAGACAGCCACAGGCAGCTCAGTAGTTTTGGATCATCCCTAAATTGATTGTATTGTTTATGTCTATTTTGAAGCTACATTGAGCTCTCAGCTGGCTAGATTGCACAAACGCTTCTGAACATTTGGAAAAACCTACTCCAGAGTATCCTGGCTCTCAGCTTTTGTTAGAGGTGCCTGAAGCCACATCTATATAGGAAAGTTAATTTGGACTGCAATGAGTTGTGGATTAAAAGCAGAATAGCTATTTTCAATTAACGTCTTAAATTGGGAGCACTCTCTCTCTGTATTAGCGTAATGGAAGGCAGACTGACATTCACACTGAATCATGCTCAATAGGTGATTTTCCAAGATGTATCTGCATGGAACTGGTTGATCTGGATATTTTTTTCCTCTGTCCACTTAAATGGCAAGTCTAACCTGTGGCTCTGTGGCTTTGTGCTTTGCCTATGACTGCTAGCTGTTGGAGAGCATGCATGTGTCTGTAGCCCCACTGAAGTGCACACAGTTTAACAGCGTTTTCGCTGGAAAGCAGGAAATACAGAGCAGAACTGTCCACTTGTGGTCCTTTTTGCCTAGACCATCAGGACCTCTACCTCTGCCATTTAACTGCGGTTTACTCTGTGCTGCAGCTCTCCGGAGAAAACCCAATGAGGGCAGCATGCTAAGAACATCTGCATCCCAGAGACACTTCTTGTCCTATATCCCACATGGAACCCGCTGTGTGGTATTGCAGTAAGAAGATAGGGTCTCAGCTGTATCCTTGTGTTAACATCCGGTCTTGCTGATGTACAGAGATTTCCACCCCAGTCTGTAAATGTTTAAATGTTAAGTCTGCGTGTCTACGGAGATGCTCTTAAAAGAGAACAGCAACCACCCACACAGTGGAGAGCTGATAGTGTCTAGCCTGGGAGATTCAGCCTACTGAAGTAAAAACCAGTTTTCTCCCAACACTTTTACAGATGTGTGAAATGTTGCCCTTTTGAATTTCTAATTTATATGCATTTACTTCACACAAAAAGGAAAAAAGATGGAAAATTTCAAAATTGTTATGAGGGTTGGTATAGTTGGTCTTTTGTTTGCACCAGCTTCAAAGCATTTTGTACTAGTAGATCCTGCCTGAAATTGGTGAGATTCTGGGTACGTGTTTGCAGAAGGGACAATATGTATCGTATTACAAATTGCAATAGAAATACTACAGCACAAATCCTTTTTTCATATTGCAGTGCTCCCTGTTGCTTTTCGGGGAGGGAATGATTTTAATAAATTGCAATCTGAGAGGTCTCTTTTGCAGCCAGACAGCTGTGTGGCTTGTCATCGCTGTGGTTTATTGATGTTGTCTTAGCATATCCAACCCATATAAGAGAGCACATCACTCCTACCTCAGGTGGTTCAGACATGAGCAGTATTTAGACAATAACAGGTGCTGCTCAGCTTTCTAGCTGCCACTCCTTCCTCTTGCTCACACCATTTGTTGAAAAGTTTTCAGTACTTAAACTGACTTGCTCTTGAAATGAAGACAAAACCCAGTGAACGCCTAATGACCTCATGAGATGTATTCCAATGGAAATTATTCTTTGATTTTATGATTCTGTGTGGCTTCACTGCACTCTTAAATGTATGGACAGGCATACTGCATCATCTGTCTGAGGATTATCATGTCCATACTGCTGTTGCTCATGTAGATTACCAAAGACCTGAGGTATCTTCCATGACTACTAGCAGTATTATTACTAAATTCATGGGGACTGTGTCCTTCTTCTGGATCTGTAGAGGACTTGTGGGAACATGCCAAAGAACCCTTGTACTTCAGAGGTGCAGCCAATGTCCATATCTGGCATATGTAAGCACAGAGCTCATAAAATGCAAAGTGTGCTTGCTATTGATACATCTGATGTAGACTAGACATCAGAAACATTCTATCTCTAATTATAAAGAACTCCTTATCAGACAAAATATCTCCTATAAAGCAACATCCTATTAGAGCCTCTTGGACCATTGCCAGTCCCTATATTGGCTATACACCATTACAGTGTTAAATGTGGACATGCAATTTGTGATAGCCACAGATAAGTATTAAGCTAGAAACCAGGACAGATCTGTAAGGTCTAGGTGGTGGTTGCATTAAACATACGTGCAAAGCTTTTATTGTAGGGATGGAGGACAGGGACAGTCTGCTGGTATTTCACTTAGTGACATTTTACAGGAGAAATTAATGTTTTGGTATTGTTTCCAGCCTTGTAAGTGTTTGTAGTGGGAGTAGAACAGCAAGGGATGATACAAGTGCCATTGCGCAAGAGCTTTTAGCTGGAGAGCCTGCTTTAACCAGAAGTGGAAAGATAATACTCTGCGGCTCATTTTCACATGCATTTTGATCAGTTTGGATGTTTGTTTATTGCATTTCATGTTTTGGAAAAAAATGGGTAGAGGACACATAAATGTGAGGAATCTGGGCATTGCCACAGCATTCTGGTGGGATCCTGGGAGTGATGTACCTGTTGCTCTGTGCCTGTCCTGTCTATGCTCACCTTTTTTGCCCTTGCCTCCATCTGTTAAGTATCTACTGCAGCACTGACTTATGGAATATACACACCGGGAACAATAAAATTTCCCGGTTTTCATTACTTGGATAAGTCCTATCACATGGCCATGTGGAGTAGATACTTTAGATCACAGAAGATGGATGTACCACACCCTAGTCAACCACATATCTTTGTAAAGGCTATTTTTTTTTGTTTTAAAAAGTGTGCATGGTAGAAGTCTGTTTAGTTCCATGGGTAGGAAACCTGTATGGCAACCTAACACTACCTTTAATCTCATCTGCCATAAATTAGGGCAAATCTCTGCTGGATCTCTGCCACTTCACATGAATGAATCCTCTGGTACATTGACTCTCTTTTCCTGAGGGAAACTTCATACCTCTGGAATGTCACGTTGCAGTAGAAAAGCTCTTCTTGTGTCTGAGATGTCTGTCTTCCTCATCATTGGAACTACCAGCCTGTTGGGACATCTTGGCCCTTCCCTTGATGCAGCAGTTTTCTAGAATGCATCAGTTTGCTCTCAGTAACATAAACTGAATTAAGGCATCTAAATTATATTAGTTTATAAATGGGATTTTTCTTGTCTTCAGCTGTTTGAAACCTTTAAAACTGTACTATGTTTACAGAGGATTTTGTTTTATTAGATTCCCTTTTTAATTTGGCTGAAATGGTATTATTATGCCAAGGCCTGACCATCTCTTTCCTGAGCCTGTTAAACTTCTGCCTGTGTATGTCAGGGAAAAAATATTTGAAAACTTTAAACAAACCTTTAGGTGTTTTTTCAGAAACAATTTATAGTTTGCCATTTATTTAAATAGAATCAGACATTCTACCATGGCAGTTTTAAAAAGCAGTTGGTTTCTTTCCTATCTAGGTCCTTAATTATTTCTTAGTTTTCCACTGTAGGATTCCTTCTTCTTGTCATCCCGTGAGGGGGAGAAGAAAATCCATGACACATATTCACAAAACTAGATTTTCCTCTTTAGAAATATGTTCATTCAAATTAGAATGACAAATTAGGACAGATTAGGACAAATGACAATGTCCAAATTAGGACAGAGTATGTAGAAGACTTCAGACTGGTGAAAGCAAGAAGAAAATAACATGGCTTTGGGACTTCTTACTGGGACTCTGGGCAGCTGCAGCGGAAGGAGTAATAATACCTTTAGCTGAATCAGATTTAATTCAGATTTAGTGTGACTACTAATGTGCTAAAGTTCTGTTTATGAATAGCAGTTTTTTAAATGGTTAATTGTTCTAAGTTGGTTAGTGGCATATAACTGTGTGTAAAATCACCTGGAGATGTGCTTGCATGCATACATAATATACCTATTAAATCTGTATCATGCTTCTACTTGCTTAGAATGTTAGCCACAACAGAGGTATTTTATAATGCTACAAAAACATACAATATGACTAGACTCTTCTACTCTATATGGCTAATACTACAGTTAATCAGTAATGCATCGTCCTTGAGGTACCCTAACAATTCATATCATCCTTACCCAAATGCTACCTTCCTTCTGCGATGAGGTTAGACAGTGGTATCGGAGTAAAGGTGCAGTGGAAAGCCTGAGCCTCAGTTTGCATTTTTCTGCCTTCCCCTAAAGACATCCAGCATTTAAAAGAGAATAAGAAGAGCTGAAGTGGAAGATGAACTCTGAAAATTGGTGGGTTTTTACAGTCTTTACCTTTACAATTATTCAACAGTGACAGGAAGCCTCACACAACTGTACGAGTGGAATAATGCTGCATATGCGCAGCGTAAGACACCCTGCTCCCAAGGGCTTAACACAGTAAGAGCAATAGCCCCATGCTCTGGTGTTTGAGTTGGGACAGGCGAACTCTACATGCACACTGAAATGAAACAGCAGGAGACAAATCTCTGAAAAATAGCAGTGTTTCTCAAAATGCTGCTGAAATGCCTCATAGCCAATGAGTGAGACACCATTTTGCTTTTCTTAACCAAATTGGGCAATGTGTGAGAGAAAGACATGCACCAGTTGCAGTGGGCAACTGAAACAACATTGGATTTCTTCTTCCTCTTATCAGTAATTGTCCCTTTGCTCTCAGTGGGACTGCATCGAATTTTTGTCAAGAACAATATTCTGCAGTTAGTGAGATGGGACAATGGTTAAAATGGGGCAGGAGCTACTTTGGACCCCAAATTAATGGTTTCCTTTGAAAGGGAGCACATTTCTTTCCAATAAAATTCTCATTGATGAGATTTTAGCTCAGGCAGGCAATGCACACTTAGCTGAAACAAGCCCAGTCACAGTCTCTACAGCACAATGTTTTTCAGTCCATGTCACTAAGCGAGGCAAACAAGGTGACCTCTATTGTCCACTGTGGTCTTTACATTTTTCTATAGGATTTACAGGAGATACTCCAGTTAAAGTCACTCAGTACTTCCTTCTGCCATTTCTTTCTTTCACATAATTTTAACTTTACAAGGCATGTATTTTTATCCAGTTTTGTCTTTTCTGCAGATCAATTTTTGAAATTTTTTTTCCAAAGGACTGTGACCTCAATGTTGCCAAGTGGCTGAGAACCAACAAAGTTTTATTCATTAATGCTCACACTTGGGTAAAATCAGAGCAAAACAGGCTCATTTATAAAAGCAAAAGAGGAAATAATTTAACTAATTCTGATAGCTATCCTGATACTTCAACCTGTCAATTGATGTTTTTAGGATGATAATTTAATCATCAAGTGTTGCTAAATAAGCTAGGTCTTTCTTGATGAATTTCTGGGAGAGTTCATACAGACTGCTGGTAAGGAATTAAGCAATAGGTATTGTGCATCACTCAGAGAATTTTTTTCCCTAACATAGTAGGATGTATTCAGAGTCAGTTGCTACAGGAGAGAATCACGGCATAAATTAGATCTATTATATGTCAAATTAATTGTCAATACTAGCAATATGTGTAAATTTTATAATAGTCCTGCCAGAAGTATGGATTTTTCACTGATTTCACAGTATTTTAATTCCAAATAAATGCTCTGCACAACCAATTAATTCAGTCAGTTCATTGGCAGTGGATATTTTTGGTGACACTGTAACATGGCTTGTAACTATTGTTCAGTCAAGGTCTAGGACATTTGGAGACGGCACTTCAAAGAAAAACCTTTCAGTGCTACAGATGAGCCTTTTTTCTTGGCTGAGTCATTGGTCAATTCACTCTTGTTATGTCATTCGCTAAATTTTCTTTCATTCCTTTTATGTCTTTCTCTGGAGAGATGGAAAATTAGTCTCAGAGACTCCTTTAAACTTTCCCCTTCTCTTGATCAGGTGGCTTCAGTACTGTAAAAGATGTCAGAACCCTTGTGTTCACCAAGATGCTTTTCTAAGGTGGTTTTGTCCTTGCAGCCAGAACCTAACTCAAATGGAAATAGCAGGTCACAAGTCAATATAAGTCGGCATTGGGTAAGAAAGTGTTAAGAAGCACTTAGAATTATTTTGTTATATATTGACTTATAATTTATGTCTCAGTTCTAATGAATTGAAAAGCTTCCTGAGGCCTGTTTTTCTCAGAGTCTGGAGGTGCAGCGATCATAGTAGTCAGTGCAGACACTGTAAAAAAGTATGCAATTAAATAACGCCATTTATAGTTTGGTGCTATATTTCTTTCTCTTGCTGTGGTAATGATGCTGGTATTGATTCCTTCACAAGTGAAAGTGAGAGCCTGCCTCTGCCCTTGTGAACTCTTCCAGGAATGAATGGGGGGACACCCAGAGTCCCACAGGCTGACCACTGTGAATGAAAGCAGAGTCTGCATTTTGTATGAGACAAACCTTCTCCATGCTTTGAAGGGTGCCCAGAAGCAGCATTTTAGACAGACACACAGGACTTTTCATGAGTATGTTCAATCCTATTTTCTGTGGCTTAAATGTTATTTCTGCAGAGAAGTTCAAACACATTGGGATGTGGTGTGTAGGAAGACTTCACATGTGGTGCAAGGGGGCAAGACAGTAGCATATGAAATCTTAGGTTGCATCTATGTTCTAGATTTCAGTAAACTGATTACTCATTATACCCAAGGGCTGCATATAAGATCGGGTGGGTGCCCCTTGACTTTGCAGCTGTAGGCATGGCTTTCAAGCACGTTTAAGCTTTGACAAGCTTATAAATAAATGATTTTGTGGGAACGTGACCACATGGATAAAGAGATGTCGATAAAGAATTTCTGAAGATCACATAGAAGTACAGATGTAAGATAAGGGCTAAAAGGTCCATTTTCAATGTCTCCATCTTTAATCTGATTTTTCTAGAATTCATTATTATTGCTCAGCTCTGCAAGCTGTATGCATTCTGCTCCTTTAGTCACCATGTCACTACAGCAAGCGGTCTGATCTTAATGATGATGATTGTGGGTTCCTGGAAACGATGATTCACATGCTGCAAGGAAGGACCAGTGTCTTTAGAAACTTGCCTCAAGTTGTGCTTGGGCCAGTACAATAGCTGTTTCTTTTTTAGAATTTTGTTCTTTTAAAACTCAAGAAGACCCCCTGCCAGTCAAAGACCATGCAAAATAATGGTGATGACGCAGGCTTTGTTTTTTGATTTGTAGTTCCCAGAGAACAAAAATCCATATATGAGCGATGATTTACAAATTGAGGCCAGAATCCTGCTGATACATTTCAGATAAAGTATTTATTTATGCCAATCTTTCCTATCAATGTCTTCAGGAGGAGAAATAGCCTTCTGAGGTTCATCTTTATATTTTCCAGACATAGACCTAAAAGACTTTACTCTTCTTATAGAACGGTGAGCACACACAGAGAAAAATCTCTGTTCACTGGATGAGTAAGAAATACTTGTTAACTAAATTGGCCATTCCTGAAATCTATTTCAATATGGATTCCAAAAATTATGAGTAAAATTTAAAGATAAAATGTTCCAGATTCAAGTGTTTAATGACTTATTTTTAGGGTTCAGTTGAAGTCCTACTAACTCCTCACAGAGAATCACATGAGGTGTCTTAGCAGTCACAGCTGGTTTGTGTGCTAAACCTTCAACACAGTATTTTGGTGAGGACAGACACTCTGCAAAACAAATCCTGGAAGAGCCTCTAGTGAATGCATAGTGATTCATAAAACAAAGTGGCTGCTACACAGCCATTAAATGTAAATATCCACACCAGAGTAGCAGGTGCATATTGAGAAATGGACTTCCAGAAGACCTGCAACTTATTCCACAGGCCCCAAAATGGCTCTTTCATTGATACTATCTATCTACAGTGTTCTTTTAGTCTTTGTAGTCTTTGTGTATGTCCCACAAACTGTGTGCTTTTGACATACAGAAAATGTGAATGTGTGGAAAGAACAAGTTCTGCTTTTGGTCAGGGTTTCCCTTCTGTTTTTTTTCCCCTCTGCCTGACTGTACTATTTTGGAGTTAATTCCTCTTACTCCTCCCTAATACACCCCAGGGGAAGGTATTGGCACAGCCCTGTGACTCTGATTTTCACAGACAGACAGCATCTGCTGTCACAGGTAGGAAAGAGGAGGGAAATGGAGGCAGCACAGCTGTTGACATAACTGAAGGCTCTGACATCATTCCTTTTAATTAGGTGGAGAAAGAAGAGAGCTAGCAGATATTTTTAGAAAGCAGGATGCTGGGGAAAATTACCTCATGCTTGAGGTCTCTGGGTTTTATCATTTTAAGCTCTACAGTGAAAAAAAATATTGAAATTACATCTTTCTAATTCTTTCCACTTCCTTATTTATCCCTTGACTTTTTTCCACCCTGTCTTAAGAAACTTTAATCAGAAGTTAGTTCCACAAACTTTTTACTGCTTACCTGTCTCCTGCAGATCAGTTACATGTAATTTCAGAACCTCAAAGAAAAATTAATAGAAGTCAGAGCCAAGAAAAAGGATTAAGGGAGGAGGGTTTAAATGCACCCAAATTCTGTCTCTCCCTGCTGCCATCAAAGCCCAAGGTAACTCTTCTGAATTTCAGTATTGCTCTGTTATCATTCATGCCAATGCTTGAGAGCAGATGAGGCCTTGCAGATGAGTAGATGTGGGCCGAAGTTCAGCTCTCGAGAGTATGCCCAACTGCGTCTGACCCGCAGCTCATTTCAATCAATGCAAAGTCATTTTTTAACCTCACGTGGGCTTGGGTCAGCAAACAAGATGCACCAGTCCGTTTTTACAGTTCTCCAAGGGTTTCTGCCTCTAACTCTGTCCTGCTCTCATTTCACCTATAGCAAAGCCCAAGAAGACTATTCAGGGCCCACCTGCATACCCTGTCTGGAAGAAGCTCTCAGTCTCCTCTAAAGAGGAGAGCTTCACTGATGGTACTTTTTTTGTTGATGATCCTGCTGGATTTTTCCCCAGCTTTACATCTTCGGTAGTGTTTGGTTGATGTGGGTATGTTAGACAATGCCTGCATGCTCACAGCCCCTATACCCGCCAGCCTGCAGTGCCAATACTGAGCATAATGTTTACCACTTAGGTCTTGTTTTTTTATTGAGTGGTTCACCATTTAACAGCCAGTGTTCTGCAGCAGGTATGAGAGTTCAGGAAAGGGTACATCCTCAGCTGAGACTATCCGCAGACGTGCAAATTACACTAATTTGGGAAAAGGTTACGTAAATTTTGAAGATGTCTCTTTTGGTAATCATGAATCTTACAAACATGAATTTGTACTCTGTTTTCATAGAATCACAGA
>VZTU01014872.1:0-27903 GCA_013400835.1 Zapornia atra | reverse complement strand
ATTCTGTGATTCTGTGATGAGCTACACCTACCCCACTTCTAAGGGACATGCATCACCACTTCACACTAGATCAAAGTGACTTCAGTACTAGGCTGATGCACATAGAGGCTTCTCACTCCACCACTTCACAGGGCAAAAAGGTTGAATGCCATTCTCTCCTTTGAAGTGCTTTGAAGCTATTCCTGATGTTAAGATTTCAACATAGAAATGTTCCTACCCAGCTCCTATTTAAAAAAAAAAGCCCTCTAAAAAATTACTGGAATGACACTTTCTCAAAACTTTATTTCTATAACTCTAAACAAGGGTTAAAAAAAATCAATAGCCTTAGCACAGCAAAACGTACCAGCTTTTGACACCATATAGGACACAGATTGATTCATCTTTCTGAGACAGCATGCTATGCCACAAGAAAAAAAGGTTTTCAGAAAAGCTTTACTGAACATTAGAAAACAAGAGTGTTGTTCTGACCCAATTACAAATTTTGAGCATAGAAGGCCAGAGGCTACAGACACACTATAATGACCTCTGAAGCCCAGTGAGCAAAGTCCTCTGAGGCCTTCAGGTTCTACCAGCACACTGATCACCCCAAGCCATTCCATAGCACAGGGAGAAAACAAAGCAAGCCAAGGTTTGTATTTAAAAAGAAAGGGGAGGGGAGCACACACACAAAAGAAATTATCTAATGAAACTCCTAAGAACACACTTTTTAATTTTATGTAAGTGAAGGCTTCTATCTGTCAGAACCTGGCAGCAAAACAGGACTGCTGTGATCACAAAAGTTAAGGCAGGAAAGAATCAACAGGGACAGAGAGACACACAACTGTGTGATCTGTAACAGAAGAAAAAAAACTACCATGCTACAAAGAGCACATGGTTCATGAGATCTGAGAAGTAAAAAGGTCTATCATCTACTGTAGTACGTGCTTACCTTCTATTACATGCACTTGTCTCCAGTTACGTGCTTTAGTTCTCCGTTTATTACCTCACTCTGCCTTACACAGGTCAAAGTTTACTAGTCATGTAGAATCACAGGGTCCAAACTAGGGTGAACTTACCAAAACCACCTTCACTTAGGTGATCAAGAGAAACATCTTAACACTTCAGAAGCAAACACAAAGACTGGTCATTTGTACCAGCATTTATTCTAATCAAGGCTGGTGGTTGCCTGGACTTTTAACTCCAAGGCTAGTGGGCCTCAGCAGTTCAGTAAATACCAGACTCTCACAAAACAAAGAACAAATATTCCAGTTACACACATTAGAAATGTACATGGGAAAGCAAGTTTCATTTGTGCTGCTTCCAACTCTCAGCTATTATGGGTGTGGAAAAGAGACAGGCACTTTCTTGAAGAAAGTGGTAGAGAAGGAGTTAGAAAACAGGATTAAAAGATTGTTAATTCCACCCTCCACACACTCAGCTAGCTAAGCCATCACAAATTGAATACACTGCCCAGAGCATTTCAAACAAATTATTTAATGGATATGTATCCTGTTTCTGTGGAGGAAGACTGAATATGGAAAGCAGAGGGATTTGGAAATTACAGATATTTTTTTCCCCTGATCCAGATCTTACAAGACTCTTTCAGGAGCCAAGAAATCTCAGTAAACAGACATTTGAATAACAGAGCCATAAAGATTTCTCCAACCCACAAACCACTTTATCTACAGGCTGCTGGACTTTAAAAACAAACCAAACCCCAAAGCTTTATTCTAGAAGTTGAGAAAGGGCTGGGACCATGCTACAAATGTGTGCACAACCTTAGCCTTCATAACTGCCAGGTAAAATACACACCCAGAGTTCAAAAACCACCTGAGCAATTGGATGTTAAACCCAGACATCCAGAACTGACACCTTTTTCCTTAACCAGAAGGGTCTAACCAGGAACCAACAGCATCTTGAAGACTCATCTGCAGATAAGGTTCAGCACCTTACTCACTACTTGTCACATGCCTTCACTTATATTTGGCACTCTGTATGCCAGCTATCATATGCACCAATCTGCCACTGCCACCAACCCAAGCATGGCCTACAGACCCAAGCTCCACCAGCATATGCTGACTCCCTCAAGCTTCACTGCTGCCAAAGAAAATCCCACAGTGTGTGTCTAACTGCTGATGGGTGTACCCTACTCAGGCACACACACCAATCACCACACTTAGCCTTCCTTCCTCCTTAAAAGCTGTGCATAGTCTATCTAAAACCAGAAACGGCAACAGCATGGAACTCTATCAAGGGTGGATGCATCAGGCTGTTTCTTGATGCTCCACAGGCCACCACAGGCCTGTATTGTCCTCTCACATTAGTCATTAGATTAGACCATAATACACAATTAAGCAATTTCATTTCATTTTGCAAAGGCAGAGAACTACATACCTCACAGCAAGGGTGCTACTGACTGAGCCGAGTTTGAACAGGACACAAAGCAGGATTTGAAGGGAACCAGAAAGAGACTGTTTTCCATCATGTTTTGAATTTTCTTTCTTTTTTGAATGACTGGTAGATTCAGGATGGAGCTACACCTCATTTTCATGGTAGAATTTACTTGTTTAGACCCTTGAGGCATGGGGCTTGTAGATAACAGGAACAATACTGAACGTGTTCAATGTTCATTACATCACAGGAAGAAAAAACACACACAATAGTCCTGTAACTTTTATTTCATAAATTAGATCATTTAATTGAGATCTATTACACAGGTCCCACAAACCTCATCTAGATCTTGTTCCAGGCTGAATTCCTGTAGGCGTTTTTATTTGAGGCAGGGGACACAACACAGAGGGACACACACAGAGGAACAAACTATCCCAGCCTTCCCTCAAAGCTCACTTACCATACTTACATCATGGAATTCTTGACAGTACCTTAAACTTAGTTTAGTATTAACTGTTGATAAATTTACTCATGTAAATCTCTCCTAATGATAAGAATTAATATCTCCCGCCCCTTTGCACTCTGGTACTCCCCACATTCTTTAACAACAATAAAAATGGTTTAAACAAAACCAAAGCAAAATCCAACCCTTAGCAATTAAAACTTCACTGTGAGACTGTCAAATGAAAACTGATCAAATCTAGCAGCTTAATGAAAATTCAGCTGTTATGCAATCCTGTGTGTCTAATGCTCCCCATCATCCTCTTTCCTCAGAGCTACAAGGAAAGCTGTTATCAGAGCACAGAAATATACTGTAAGCAAATACTGTTTTTAATGTTTTGGCTGAACTACACCAACCAGGTAGAATAAAGAAGTTACACTTTCTCACGCTACAAAATACACCAAAAGTTTGAGAGGTCATCCAGATTATACCATTGGGGGTATGGCAAAACAAAGTCTTGTAACACTGAACTTTCAACTCTGGACTTAAGTTAATATCATTTGCACATACTGTTATGTAGCTTAAAAATAGTAACCAGGGAGTATGTTCCCCACTTGGCTGGACATCTGACTCTCAGTAAATGCTGAAACAATTCAGTTGGCCAGATACCAATTCCTCTCCAGCCGCCAAAAACACATGAGATGCCTCTCTCAGCAAAGACCATGCCAAGCTCAATGCCTCAGGCAAATGAAAATCTGTTAGGAAATCAGTTACAGAGGAAAGAGGTGGAGGCGGTTTTGTGATTTACTCTCCTCTCCCTGAGGCTTTGGCAAGCAGTTTCTGAAATAAGATGGCAGTCATCACTTCCAGAGGCAGACATTACTGCTCTGCTTGCAAACAGCTGCACTGGTGGGGACATGAAAAGACTTGGTACAAATTAGTCAAGAGATTTAATCCAATCTAAGTGTAAGGATGCCATTCAGCAGAAATTGTTCCTAGTACCGAGCACACATGAAAGCTTCTCTCTCTGCCTTTCATCCTCAAGAACTTATTCTGTCTAGTCTTTCTAATTCCATCTTCCTTCATATAAAGGTCCTTCCTCTGCAAGGATATCTGAAGGTCTGTGGCAGATAGCTGGCAGGTTCAGCTGAGGGTGCCTGCCAGCGAAAGTTGCTCTATGAGAGGGCACAGCTCCATTCACTTAATACAGGTTTCAAAGTACTGCCCACCCCCAAGGGACCTACAACCAACTTTCATGCAAGAGATCTGCACGTGCCTCTAATAGGTAAAGCTCTGTAAAACAGCTTCTCTCCAGTGTGGTTCAACAGCACTGATGCAGTTTTGCCACTATGCCGCTTGCAGGCTGGAATTTCTCTCGTAGGGAATTCCTGGATTTCCACTGGCAGACTATTCAATTCCGGACCTTGGTCTTAAAGTGAGTAATTTCCTTAATCTCTTATTTCATAACACCACCTTCCATCTGGTAGTTGAGCACTACCCAAAACAACCCTTTTTCAAAATGCCTTTAATGCTGCAAGGAGAAGGGGCAAGAGAAACTAAAGGTAACTTGTGACTTTCTCAGTAACGGTACCAAACAGGCTGCTCCTAACTTATCTGAAGGCAGGTAGTAACTTCAGAATCAGGCTGACAAGCTCTCTTTAAGAAGAAAAATACTGGAATTAAGAAGCCCAGTACATCTCTGTAAACCATGGATGACCCATAGTGCTGGCAGAACCACAGCATGACAGTAGCTGCTGACCTAGCGATCTATACAGTGCTCCTGTGCACCAGAAACTCATGTTAACTGTAAATTCCCCTCCAGAGAGAACAACCTGGGGGCCTTCAACATCTGGAAACCACCTTCCTTCCAGTTGCTTACTGCAATTAAACAATTTAGTATTCATATATTTACTATTAGTCTATGCTTTCAGAAGCATATACTGCTATTTAGAAGGCTTGCTTTTCTCCAATTTGAAGATTGAGAAACATAATGTTCCTGATGACACTGGAAGCTACCAGTGATATCCATATGCCTACTCACTCTGCTCCCCTGTCCCATCCTTCCTACCCCAGATATTATCAAAAGCAGGTTTTTTTTTCCATGGACTCAAGAGGTACAGTTAACTGTAATGAATTTTTTCCTGGTCCACAGAGTAGATTAAAAAAAATTCTGTCATTTGGATTTGTAAATACTTTTCATTGCTTTTCACTGGATTTGCAGGTACTTTGTTTTGTTGAGTTACCCCAATGAAAAAAGGAATGTTTGCTTTTTACCTTTCATTTCTGTAACATCCCTGTTTTTCTAGAATGGAATATTCCAGTTGGAAGGGACCTACAATGATCATCTAGCCCTACTGCTTGATAAATTCAGGGCTGATCAAAAGTTAAAGCATGTTGTTACAGGCCCTGTCATTCTGAAAGTGATAGGGCTGGTTTTCCTTCCCTGGCTAACACCTCTGACTGGACATGCACCTCCTTCAGTAACTACTCAATTGTGTTCTGTCACTATAAGGGCTAACTGGGAACACTCATTTGAAAGACCAAAGGCAGAGAGAGGGATCTGAGACTGACAGAAATGGGCAATTTCTGAGCCATATCATGCTGTGACAACTGAGATTAGAAATGCTTTTTGTCCCATCCCTGTTATCATCTCTGAAGTTTCCTCCTGAACCCAGTTGTTTTTATGATCAATGGCTTTCTTTTAATTTCCAGGCCAAGTTTATACCAGTGTGTTTCTGTGATGATACTGAGCTACACATTAGCACTCCCTCCCTTCCTATGTATATTTATAGACGGATGCCACATCCCATCTTTATCTTCATTACATTGAGGTCAAGCTCTCAGTCTAAGATAGGCTTTCTTTTCCTAGGTCTCCCAAGGAGAACAAATAACTGCCTATCGTTGGGTTTGTGGTGAACCTTGAGGGGGGCAGGTGGTGTGTATGTACTCTTATGAAGGACTACAGCCATTCAGTGCATGTGGCCTGATGAGTTCTCAAAAAAGAAAGGCATCATAGCGTGCATATTGCAGGGTACGCACCACTCCTGACAATGCTGTGATTGCTTTGGCCTCATCCGTGACTACAACCCTGTTCTACTGTGCATTTCAATGTACTCACTGACCACAGGGATGACTACTCCTTTCCTCGTCATTTCCAAGTGAAAGGACACTAGACTGTATAATTTTGGTTTTACACCATTGAATTTAATTTAATTTGTATCCCATAAATTCTAGTACCTCCTACAGAGTATCAATGCAAAGATCAAGTTAGTCTCAAAGTCGTACTGCCACCCCCCTCAACCTTAAACAACAGGAACTGTAACCTCTCCCCCCACAAAGACCAGTTCCTTCCCCTTTTAAACACAACTTGGGTTGCCAAGGAAAAGGCTCTCAAGTGCAATACTTTTCCCAAATCCAAGCCTCACTCATTTTTCCAACTGAACAGCATGAGCTGTAAGTAGCCTTATGCAATGCAAGCATGATGCATTCAGTTCTATATATGCTACTACCAATGCTTCACAGACATTCATGAGCAGAGAAGTGGCTTGTGTGCACATCTGATCAAGCTTCTTGTGGGTACACTCAAGGCTTCAGAATACTGTACTTCCTAGCAGGGAATGAAAATATCACACATGGGAAAAGTGACTGAGCTCAAGCACTAGAGCAAGAGAAGTAGGATGAAACAGAGTGCCAGGGCTATCAGAAATCCATCTGATCAAATTGTGGGGGAAAAAAATTATGGTATTTGGATACAGCAGTATCTCCAGAAAAGAAGTGCAATATTAATGCCACTAGTGAGGAGACTGACAAAGCTTCACATAAACGGAAGCATATATGGTTCTGCCTCCCATGGGTCGTTAGGCTACTCAGACTAACAAAGTATTTGACATCAGCCCTTCCAGCATCCCCTACTTCGTGACCCATTTCTATCAACATAGCAAATAGGGTAGAACACCTCTGGTAGTCGCGAGTAGTAAAAACCTGTAGGTTTTAGATTGCAACTTGGTATCTGAAACCAGAGAAATGAGGTTCCACAGCCCTCTTCCACAAGCAAAGCCCGAAGCAGTTACAGACTTGCATAGTTTATTAATTGAATACAGTTTTCTGAGACTGAAAAGGAACAGACCACATCCTAGGATTTGCCTCCAAACTAGCCCACTGCTTTGATATTACTGTACATATGCAGCAGACATGACAATATTTGCACAATTAATATACCAAGCCAGAATCAAGTGATCTTAACCATGACTGCAAACTTGTTTATAATGCTGTGCAAATTTACCAGCTTTCAAGGCCTCTAGCAGCATAAAGATTCATTTTCTGTTGGAGTAGCTGATACTGTAGCCATTTCTGTAACCTCCTGTCCTCTTACTGACGCATGCATTGTGCAGGATGGGAAAAGCACGAGGGAGGTGGCTGTAGTCATTTGAAACTCCATTTCCTTGCCAGGATTCTTCCTCTATTTTAAAAATTACTGCCTCGAAAGCTGAAGGTGGCAACTGACTTCCAGAATTTTGCCTACGGGCACAGGGCTGAAAGAGCTAGTGCTGCTAACAGAATGGCTGTTTGGAGAGATGGGAAAGAGGTTCATAGAATTTCAAGAAAATTCTGCTTTTGGTGTAGGGCACAATGATACAGAAGCAGCATACTAAAAACTGCCAGTACGCTTCTGCATGTTGTTTACTGTGGAAAATAAAATTTGAATGTTGTTTTCCCCCAAAGGCATAGATATGCTATGCCAAGAAATGCTTCAGGCATTTTATGCCACATCTGTGTCCCCACAGCTAATAAAGGAATGTAAAGTGACTACAAGCTATACAGGTATAATCAGTTCACTAAATTACATCAGAGAATTTAAGAGATAAGTACTCTTCCAGTGCTCCAAGCGTGTATTATACTGCCCAGAAGTCCATTATCCCCAAAGAAGAAAAATTACTTAATGTGCCTTTGAATTGCTCTTAAAAATGCCTAAACTACACCAACAGTGTAGTTGATTCAGGACTTCTCTAATCTACATGAGCTTGGATATGCTTGGTTTTCCCTTTTCCATACAGACTATACAATTGTGACTTCACTTCCATTAGTCCCCTAGCTGAGTCCTCGGGTCCAACAATAATACATCAGTCGGGTCTCAAGTTTAACAGAACGATCAGGCTTTATATGCCTGTTACTTCAGTCCAGAGCTGTTGGCACACTAGTAAAATAAACAGCCAGAGAGAGAGACATGCCAGTATCTTAGAGAAACAGTCAGTTTACAGTATCTAGCTGCAAATACATTTGGAGCTACGTCCTTGAGAAGCATAATGCAGTACTGTTCAGTGGATACAAGAGATGGTCCCTTCTGTAGCTTGGATTGCTACCTGTAAAGTGTTTTCATTTCAAGTGCCGCTATGGACCATCATTCTCACAACCTTTGGAGAAACCAGGCTGCCAGAATACTCTATGGAGGGTCTCAGAGCTCATCTCTGTACAGACTGCAGGGTGGAATCCTGAAGTTACTCCACACTCAGATGTAACTCACAAGACACACAAGAGAGAACACTAGGGGCATCCACACTCTTTTCCATGTACTCCATGGACCACTTACTGCCTGTGTGTCCATATCCAAGTGTTAGACTCTCACGTAGCTTCACTCCAAGGGACAAGGCAGTTTGATTTTGGCACAGAACTATTTATTAGATATATCACAAATTACACTAACATCAGCTTATGTAAATAAGTTAATAGCAAGGTAGCACCTAATCAAAATAGCCAACAAGACAGGTACCTTGCTATTAAATGCTGTCTTCCCTGGAAGAATTTAAAGCAGTATAAGGAGCCTGTGAGAAACTGACAACACTACATCACCTATTTGCAGCATGGCAGAGGTAGATGCAAAACATCTACAAACAAACTCAAACCATTATTTAAGGTGAGATTTTTTTTTCACCTAGCAACTAAGTATCACACACCAACCTGTGCCCACAGCTATTTCAATCCTACCTCAGGTCACCTGAATAAATTTTGAGTGTAATCACCACAACCATACCACGCTTCGTGGTGAAATGACCACATGAAGTGGACAGGATCAGCTTTCCTTTCATAGGAAAGCAAAGACACCCTGTGGCTGGAGCAGCCAAGCAGGATGGCTCCCTCTCTCACAGTCTTTTCTCCAGGCAGGAGAAATTTCCAGTCAGCTCCTCTTCTGGTTTCCTCCACTGATGACAGTTAAGTTCAAATTCATTCACAGAAAAAACCAGCACATGTGCACAAAAAGAATAGCCAGTCTGTCTCAACTAGGCTATGCCCAACAACATGGGCCAGTACTAAGCTGACCCTGACAGCGTTAAACTGGAGGCCTGCCATGCCATTAGCTTCCCTCAGTACAAGTGACTGTGTGAGAAGCAGGATCACTTCTGGGGGAAAAGAATCCTATGTTTCCTTTTCTCATCTTAGTTAGGGAAGTTGATTTGGCTATTGATTAGGGAAGCACACCCATACACCAAGTTTAAAACACTAATTTGAGGAGCGGGCCAAATTAGGAAATTGGCAGTCACAGAACTAATTTGCCTAATTTGATCCCACTGCTCAAAGTAGAATCAGCTAGAACAGGTTACTCAGGACCATGCCCAGTCAGGTTTTGAGTATCTCCGAAGACAGAGTCACGAGGGATGCCTTAAACCTAACATAATATCCCTTGCAGCAGACCTGCATATTTAACCTCCAGGCGGATTAATTTTTACATAACCAAGCAATCCAAGAGAGGAGAGATGCTCAAGCCCCAGCATTCATCACCCTAAAAGGTAAAGGCAAGACAGCCAAAAGCACCAAGCCACTTTTTCCCGTATATTCACGAAACTCCATAAGGTTCTCAGATTTCCTTCTTACCTTAAAACAAAGTGAAGTGTTTATTCCCAGGCCTTGTGGATCATTAAACAAAAGGAAGCTTAAGGCATGAAGACAGCCCATGAAACTTACTCACTAGTAGATGGTATTGTAGCTGTGAATCTCATTTCACATTTTACTTTCTGAACAAAGGCAATACCTAGCTCAAGGGTTCAACTAAACTGCCTCCTCTCTCCTTGAAAATAGTTCTTTCAGGTCAGGTTTGGTGACATCTAAATTTGCAATAAACAAGCTCTGGAAGAGTCAGAAAAACACCACTGAAGACAACCTCAGGAAATTATCCTCAAGTTGGTTCAGATGTTTGACACTCAACATGCACATTTCCTATGGGCTGCAGTACGAGTTACCTAGTGACACCAAAAAGGATATTCACACCTGATTAAAAACACAAAACAAAACCCCACAACAGCAGCAAAACACCCATGCTATATTTCCCAAGAGTAGAGTGTAATTCCTCACGGTGAGGCCACAGGGAATAGCTGTTCAGCTGGCAAGTGAATCACAAGGATTTAAATAGACAGTTCAAAGCCAGAGATTATTCTCTTATCCTGTGCTGCCAGTGTTACATGGCTGCGAAGAAAGAATTCTGATATACAGAGAGGCAGCAAAAAAGTTTCCATTTACAATTCAATTGCCTACCTTTGCCTTTACAAAACAACACTTATTTGCAATGTGTCAGTATGATTCAAAACACTGGACAGCTGTGGAATCCAAAGACGCGTGGTTCAGCTTTAGTGCAATCAAGAGGCTCCAGTTCTTGCAGTGTTGTAATTTTGACACAGAAGAACTTGCTCATCAAAATAAGGCTCACTGCTGGGACGAGAAGTTGTTTCTAGTGTCAGTTCATGGTACCTACCTACCAGTACTTGGGAAAACTGTTTGTTTTGCTAGGGGAAAAACAAGTCACTTACAGGGAAGTCAGGTAAAGAAAACCAGCAGAGTAGGTTGACCCTACAAATAGCTAACTTGGAAAAAAAGAAGTCTTGCATAGTGGAAATCTATTACACATACATACATGCTGGTCTGGAGAACCTCCAGCAAGTTAGCCCTCTTATGCCTAGGGTCCTTCTTCCTTTCCTCATGCCCTAACAGGAGGGTCTGGCAACAGGATTTGAGAAGATTATCGGGTCAAAGCTGGAAGTATGCTCCAGCCAGCAGTCTAAAAGTGAAGTTAATCATCTCAGCACCTTTAAAGGGGTAAGGTCTAGGAAAGATTGAGCAAAACTGCTTCTACCAACTGGCCTGAAACTAATCACAAGCCAGGTAAACCCCAAGTCCGATCATATGGGCAAACAAGTCTTGGACAAGGATTATTTGAAGTAGCAGACACTGGGTGATACAGAATATACTTCTTTACACTGTTCCACACACATCTCAGCAGTCCCATCACATTACTGAAGTCCTCACCTTAGAGGTCTGTATAAGAAAGAACTTTTGCTTTTAAAAAAAAATTATTTAAAAACATTGTGTATTTAGAAAACTATCCACACTCAAATCCTCTGCAAGCAGGGAAAGCAGCACTGAGTCTTCTGGGGGGGGGAGGGGGAGAACCCCCCTTAGCCTAGACTTATAAAAGGCTTAGTCTAGACATGAATAATACCACAAGCACTGAAAAAGTGAAACCTTTTCTAATGTCATCAGCACACAGGATCAGTGTCTCCCTTCTCACTACTGGCAGCACAGGTAGGGGCGCAAGGCTAAATTTAGCTACCACATTTCCATACACTGTCACTGTGCAGACTTGTTCTTAGACTTAGGGATTTATGCTGAAGCTTGGAAGAAAGTATCTGAATCATCAATTTTTAGTCAAAACTTGTGTTATGGCACAACAGTTCAAGTCTTTAGGCTAAAGATGACAGCTGCTGCTTGTAGAAGTGTCCACCAAATTTCTTCTGCACTTGATACATACATAACCATCCTCCCCTTTGCATAAAAAGTCATTCATACTAGATGAGAGATGTGCACATCTACAATTCTAAAATGATTAGGTATTCCAGATTTCATGCAATTTTTTTCCTTTAGTGACCTGGCTCCTCAAGTATTAAATAAAAAGCACATTTCAAAGAGACATAATTGGGCTCTGCAAATAATAGAACACATTCCTGCTTCTTAAAATTCAACTCTTCCAGGCCCATTTCAACCACAACTCTTTGAAGATGGAGTATGAAGATTTTGGAAAAACAGAAGTGCCTAATGTCAACACTTGCTTCCTTACCATTGCTAAGTTCAAATAAATTACTTCATTGCTTCATTGAGCTTTCCATTTCACTGTTTCACGAAACAAAAAGAATAGAGATTTGTTTAGACTTTATTAAAAATACTAAAAAATTCATCCAAAGAGCTAAATGTATCTTGATATATCTAGTAAAGCTTTACAGATCATTATGACATTATGTTCAGTTTTGAGATATGGTAACCAAGAGGATTTTAGTTGTTTTCAAGCTGGAATCTGCCACAATCAGAATGAGCAGGAAAAGCCACAGCTGTTCAACTTTTTTCTTTCTTTCTATTTGGATCCTGCAGTGAAGCAAAAACCCTTGCAGAAACAAGAGTAATTCCTTTCAGTGGGATCTTTCAGATTGCCAAGAACAGTACAGAGAACAGTTTCTAGGATGGGGACAGAGAAACCTTCCGAATTCAGCTGCTAGTTTTCTAAATTTAAGGACAGTCTTCTCAGGCTATTTTGGTCACCAACGCACTGGAATGGCACTAGAGATTCCAGAGGGAAAGCTCTGCTATCCATCACCGACAAGTGAGCTACACTGCACTCTGGAAAGGTATCTCGGAAGAATCATACGTTATGCTTTTCCTATGTTTATAGTACTGCACGAACAGAACAAGGAATATAGTCTATTAAGCATTTTTTTAATGTCTAGATATGTTCTTACACTCTAAATGTCCAATTTATTTTCAGATCACTTTACTGTACTTTTCTTAAAACTGAGCATTTAAAATGCAATCTCAGTTAAACCTGGTAAAGAGAAAATTCAGTACCTGGACCCAAAACAGAAGTGCTAACCGACACTTCTGTCTTCAAAAGGGCCAAAGACAACACGCTTGTTCATCAAAACCAGTTCCTGAATCTTACCACTTTCTCTTCCAGTCCTGTGGTTTCACTGGGTTTATTAAAACATACACTCGGTATTATTAAGTACTTAATGATACTGCAGAAAGGAACAACACCACTTCTGTGGTCGGAAACCTTGCCACACAACCTTCCCATCAACACACACAGGCAGTAACTAACATCAGATGCATTCAGGATCTCCATGTACACAGATGAATGCTTTGCTTAACTCTGCTCAGGAGATGGCTGGCTACCACTGAAACATACTGGTTTCCCTTCCCCCCAGTTTTGGAAATGAGATTCAACTGCAGACCACACTGCTGCTACCCTTCCCTAAGCAAGAACAGCCCCTTCAGTCAAGGCAGAGATTGGATTTGACTCCTCACATGGCTCTCAACTATCACGTGAGAAGTAGAAGAGGGGAAAAAAGTCCCACCAACACAAGGCTTGGGGTGAGATGGGACCAATCCCTTAGGAAAGAGTGGGATCTTCAGCTGTTTTATGCAAATCATGAAGAATAAGAAAGATTATCATGTCAGTGAAAACTGGGGGAAAAAAATTAAAAATCAACAATATTTATGTCAGCATTTTAAAAATTCTGCAGTTCAAATCGCCTCAGTATGGCAACAAGCCTAGAAAACATTTGGTGGATTTTTGGCTGGGTTTAGGGGTGGTTTGTTGGGTTTTTTGTGGTGGCAGTGGTTTTGGTTGGACTTTGGTGTTGGGTTTTTGCTTGGTTTGTATGGGGTTTTTTTTGTTGTCCTTCTTGCAGTACCACTAAATTTAACTGAAAGTTACACAGTAAAGCCAGCCTGCTTGTTGTCAAAGAAAGGATATAAATGATTCCCCTAGACCTCTCCCACCAAGTTTAGGCTCTCCGGAAGTTTTAAGTAAACATCTCTTTAAAAATGCAAACACATTTCATCTGTCTGTCCCCTTTAGGAAAGGGTCCAATTGCTCTTTTAATATCCCCATATTTAACTTCAGTTTTAAAAACCTGAAGATCTATCACTGTCCTTTTCTCGTGCTCGCAGCAGGTGCACACTAAGCAGAATTTCTTTCCAGGATTTTTTAGGGCTGCAGCTAACTGGCTCCCAAAAAACTCTGGAGGAACATCAATTAGGGCAATCCAAAGGGCTGCCATCAGGAACTGTGACAAAGCAGTAAAGAAGAGTTCATACTTCTGTAAGAAGTGCCGCGGAACAGAAACAAACTGAGCGGTTGCTCTTTTACTAACTTGGCACACTCAAGGGAAGCTGTGCAAGTCTGTTGTTTGTGTCATTTAAAATTAGACTACTTAAGAAATAACAGGAGGAATAAGCCTTAGCTGTCTAGACTACATTTCCTATAATTTTTTAAGAAAATTAGACGTATACCAACATGTTTTGGTTTTGTGCAAGGGCAATATGCTTGTGGGATGTAAACTACTGTAATGTTTGATGCTTAATGGTTTACACAGAACATCTGAACTGCAATATTGTCCACACTACCCATTAACATTCTCATAGCTCTAGAGTAGTTGGGTGCCTGGCAAAATATATTTGTCACGCTGAGTTCACAGGTCAGTACAAACACCTGAGACTTCTCCCAACTGTCCCAAGTCATCCCCCCTCCAGTCCTTATACACACAGCTATAGACCAATACAGAAGACAAACTTTATCCTGTTCCTCTGAGAATCTTGACACAAGCAACATACAGCATCTGTGCCAAGTTATGGATGTGTTTCCATGAAGGTTTTTTAGAAGGAAAGGTAGAGGTAAGCACAGGGAAAAGAGCAAGCATACAAAGGTGACTTAATTTCACAGCACATCTCTGGTGCTGTTTATTAAATTGTAAAGTTCCTGAATAAACAGAATTGCTTTTCTGGGTTACAGTCAGTAATCTAGTATTTGGGTTTTTATTGCAAGAGCTTGTGGCAGCACCACCCTCTGATGAAAAGAGTATCTGCCAAAATTACAGCTTTTTAAACTTAAATCAAAGTACACACTGTCAAACAAAATTAATTACAAATGTGTCTACCTACCACGCATTTAGAAGTCAGCAGATGCTGAAATCAAGGCTGTATTATGCTATTAATTATGATTTGGTCTACTTGCAGTAGTATGAACAGGTGTCCCACCTCTGCTAACACTTCCATCACTCAAAACCAGGAACCACAATTCAATATTATTGTGGCAACAAGTAGCAATTCTCATATAATCATCTGAAGTTCACCAGTCATAGCTCTGGGGTTTTAAAATATTATTTCAAGTCTTCTTTTGGCAGCCAAAAGAGGTAGTATGTGAAACTAGCTGTCCTGCTGTTCCTGCCGCTAAATCCCTGGAGCTGCCAGGCATTCATACATCTTACCCTAAATCTGAGAGATGTGGCCACAGGCAGGACTCACTCAAACACAGTCAGTGACTTCCACACACTTTTTGCTGCTGTCATTGTTCTTCACATCCCTGCCAATATTTCAACACCTATGCTTCTACTTTTGTGATGGTTCAGCCCCAACCAGTGGCTGAGTACCACGTGCCACTGGGTCCAGAAGAGACAGCCGCCATGGGTTGGGTTAAGGACAGGTTACTGACAGAAGCACCATGGAAGGGGAACAATAACAGCCAATTACACTCACACCCAGTGATAATGCAGAGTACCCACCATCACTGAGCTGCACGATGCAAAGACCAACCTGATGCCCCAGCCACACTCAGCCCCTCTTATGGGGGAGTGATGTGAGGTGGTGTGGGAACAGCCCCGCTGACTTGGCTCACCTGGGCTGGCTGCTTGGGGAGGTTGACTCTGGCCTGGACAAAACCAGGACAACTTTGTCACAGGTTTCTGAACAGCTTTTCAACAGGACATTCAGGTCCCCATTCAGAAGTCTCCCAGTTCCGAAGGATCAACCAGGTTAAATCTATACATTTCCAATTGGAATGTATTTGTTCTGAGCCAAGAATCAATTTGTCTGGAACAGATAAAACTTACGATTTAATCCGACTGGTTTAGAAAAAGGTTATTGTAGCTGTTAAGATTTCCAGTGTGATCATTTATTTGTATTCAGCATCAGTCACACAGTACCTAAGCAAAGAGCAAATTAGAGCTACTTATCTTTACAAGTTAACTGTAGATGTAATGCCCAGAAGAGTCTTGAACCAGTCATAGCTAAAAAGCTATTTCTAACCACACACGAAGTAGAGCAAGAGTCATGAAACAGTTCTCAGCAAAGTTTAACTTCAATTGTTCAAGTCAATGTACAGGTTTAGTTGAAAAAGACAAAACCACTTCCTTATCAAGCATCTCTTAAGACTTCTATACAGCTTTTGAATGAAGAATAAGCCTGAAACATTTCTTCAGCGTTCATCATCAACACTTAAACAGGTACAGGAACAGTACAATGGAATTGTCTATCGGACCTTGCCACAGTGAGTTCAGTAACTTTCAATTACAATTAAGAAAACTTTCAAAAGACCAAGCCTTAGGCCCTGGCTTAGTCTGTTTTAAGTGGGATCATTTGACTTTCTGAGAACTCCACACAATGCTTCACAAACTTACATACTTTATTCATACTAGAGTTTATCACAAAGGAAAAAGTTGCGAGCTACTGATAAAGCTATGAAAGGTCAAAAGTCTTTTTTCCATACCTTACCTTCATTCAGCTTTGAAACCTGATTTACCTTCTTTAGCCAGCAAACTGCTCAAAGAGCAGAGCTTCAGAGCATGCCCACTCTCCTGGAGTATGTTTTGTTCAGGAAAATGTAAACCATCTGTGATGTTCTGTCTTTCATGGGGTGAAGTTGTACCACAAAGCAGCTAAAGATAGCACAATGATTGTAATGTTTGCAAGGAAGCAGCTAATTAAGCTTTGCCTAAGCAGGCAGAAAGCAACCACAGCTTGAACAACTACAATTCCTACAATAGTTTTTCATTTTTCTTTTCAGAGCCAAAACACATGCCCCAGATCCTCTAAAGGGTTATAGAATAGCTAGACAAACCAGGCTAGACTATTTTTTCAAATCAGCAGGGATTTTCACGTGGCATGATTAAATCTGAGTTACACTTGTAACAAGTGCACCCTTCTCCAGAAGGGAGATATTTCAGAGAAACAGAAAGACAAGTTTAGTTGGAAACAAGTCCATGGCCAGGAAAGCACAAAATAAGAGATCACTGAAAAAGTACTGGACTAAGATAAAGCAAAAACTACAATCAATTATTGTCATTCAGGTAGTTTGGCCTCAAGTTTACCCATTCCCAGTCCCTATCTGATCCCCACTTCTGGTCATCATGCCATCATTTTAAAGAGAGCTTCTGCAGCCTTGATAAAACCTTCATTATGAAGACACCTGTCTGATTGCAACACAGAAAATGTCCATTTTCAAGCAGTTCTTGAATTCTCTACCGAGGCTGTCATCACTTACATGGTGCAGTAGAGAAAGCTGCTCCTGCATTTTTGCTCCCTTACTTCACTACTCCTCTAGAACAGCAGCACATGCCCTGCTGGCTAACCTGCTTTTCAAAGCTGCACTCCAGGGAAATTGATGCATTTCAATTATGCACACTTACGTCACCACCTACCAATGAAGGCAGGCAGAATTCAGCTCATCTATTAAACTACGCGCTCTTTGGCAGATAACGAAAGAGGTGCAGGTGTAAAGCAGGAATCCATCATCTGTGATTTGAAAGGGCAAGGGCAGATCAAGAGAAGCAGTATGCAAAAGTGAGACACCAGACTCTCAGCTGAAGTGCTTTGAGCGTACACAGACATTTTAGTGAAAACTGAATGCTACCACTTCTTTTTTCTCCCCATCACACACACACACACACGTGGGGTGGGGGGTAGACAGAACCCTGGTGATGTGGCAGTTCATTTTCTCTTCTCTCCCCAGAGCAAATGATTTCACGTCAAGAGCATATGTTTCAGAGTACACATTCATTTCAGTCAAAGAAAACATCCAGAACTGTCATAAACTTTAAAAAAAGGATTTCTGACCACAATGTGGCAACACTGGGGTGGAAAGGGAGAAGAAGAAAAAAAGCAAATTTGTTTTGAGGCCTATTTTAAGTTCACATCTCCACACAGAACAGCTTTTAGCATTGCTATCCTCAGTAAGAAGCTCAGGGCTTGCTGCTTTCTTGCTTTTTCCTTAAGAAATAACCAGGTTTGCATGAATAGAGCTGTCTAGCTTGGCTTAGAGCACGTACAGAGGGTGAGGTGGAAAAAGGGATGAGTGGGCTGGAGGAGACAACAGGAAAATTAGAGTGCAAATGCTGTTTACAAATGCTGCACCACACTAAAACAATCTCCTCAGCTGCTCAGGCAAATTATTAAATTAAACCCCAAACAAGCAGAGGTGGAGACAAGCACGGTACTGCCTTACTCCTTCACTCAGAGGGTAGGCAGATGGGCAAGGATCTTCCACCCCAAGCTCCCAAGAGGACAACAGAGGAAGTCTTTGATTTTCCCCAGGAAAATCAAAGTGGAGGAAAATCAGCCCCAGTCTCACCACTGCAAAACAGCACCTCTGATGAACAGCATACACAAATAAGAGCTAAGCAGGACTCTGAACTGGAACCAACAAAAGTGGCAATTTGGTACACAGAAAAAGGTGACTGGAAGTCAAAAGGCACTTAAGGACTGTCTATTGTGACCATGAAAGCACAAGTCTACTGGTGCCTAGGCTACCCAGCAACGTTATCATTAAGGGTTTCTATTTTTATCTGGGCAGTGAAAACACAGATGATGTAGTGTGAAGCTTCTCACCACTTCACTGACTATTTTCTTATTTGAAGTTCAGGAAGGAATGTATAAACACTCCATTTATCAGCAGTACAAGCATGAGTGCTCGATGCCTGTTAAACCCCATATGCCCACTTCATTTCTTTGGATTATCATTGACACCTGCTTAATTCTTTGACTCCAAAGTTATTTGCAAGTACCATTTATGGTAGTTTTGCAGAAACTCATGTCCTATGAGCCTGACAGATTGCCAGCTCACTTCATTAAAAAACCTCCTGTGGTAACAGTTTTCTTCTACTGCTGACCAAGGCCATGTTTGAACTGATGACCCTAAACTGAAGTGCTCCACATGTCAACTGTGAGCTCTGCCAAGTCAGCCTGCAACCCGTGAATACGGGGAATTCTTAAAATGGAGCCGCCTTTAACTGTGGCAGCTGTTTTTCCCCTAAAAAACAGAAAAGCTAGTAAATGCAGTTTTACAGTCATCTTTAAGCCTCTTCAAGAGACACTCCTTTCCTCCTCTTGAATATTCAGAATTTTCTACTACCCCAGCACATTTTAGAACACATTCCCTAATCCCCATGTTGACTGACAACTTCTCTTAAAGATTTTTATCTGCACCCTCTTGGGATTATTTACATGGTCAAACTCTGGCCTTCATAAAGCTTGTAAAGTGAGGAATGAACAATAAGGGGTGGGGGAGGATTAATTCAGCATCAGCCGGGCAGAACAATTCTGGTTCTTAGGGTTCAGCAAGTCTTGGAAATTACCTCAAAATGGCTTGTCATCATACCACAGATCACCTGCCAAACAGTAACAACAAAAAAAAAAAAAGGAAAAAAGACTAAAAAGACCATGAAAACCACTTTCAGTCCCAGCTGCCACCCTGAAATGCAAAGGAACAGGCAACACCACAGAGCAGATAGCCTCCACCCCTGCTTACAGTGACAGTCTGCCAACAAGGCATTTATCAAGGCTCCACAGCCACATGAACTGGAACACGCTCCCTTCAGACTCTGGCCAGCTGTCTCAGGTTAACACCAAACCTGCAGTTTGTTACAGACAACCTGTGACAAGCTTTGCCACACTGAGAATGGGACTGAAAAGGTGCCATTTGAACCTTGTCAATACTTCTGTTAGGTCTAAAGCAGCATGGTATTACAAGTCCACGAAGACTAGATGTTGTATTGAGGGACATGGTTTAGTGGGAGCTAGTAGTAATAGGTGAATGGTTGGACTGGATGATCTTTTAGGTCTTTTCCAACCTTGATAATTCTGTGATTCTGTGAATGGTCACTGCTTTCATTGGCCTTTTAATAATTCTTCCATACAAGCATCTGTGATTTCTCCCTCACCTTTTTCAAGCACAAGGATGCACAGCTGCCTCACAGTTTTCTGAGGATGGCTGGGGGAGACAGAGACTAAGGACAGTTAAAAAAAACCCATCCAAATAGTTCTGCCAACACGACACCAGGAACACCCAAATGTCAGTTAGTTCGTGCACTCTACCGTTCTCCAGGCTGAGCTTTTTGCCACAGCATCTGGTCACACACTGAGCTGTAAAAATACATATGCTAAAGGCAGTCCTCTCCCTGGGAGTGCCAAACACAACAGAACCTGCATCCATGATGGGGCTCCCAGAGGTTACCCCAACATACTAAAGCTTTCTCTTCTGCATCTTAGAAGCACAGAGATGGTAAGCCTCAGGTGTTATAAAAAGAAGGTCCAATTAGCTTCATTCTTCTGTATTAGAGCTCTTAAGATGAATCATACTGCACAAGCACCTTTTTAACTGCTCTGATGAGAGGCCTCTCCAAGCAGTACTTGTGCACGTGGACCTGCTCTGTTACATGCCTGTTGTGCTACAAGCCTTGAATTTCCTCTCTCCAGCGTTGATGTGTTACTAACCTTGACAGAACAGAACAAAACAAAAGGAGGTAAACAAGCAAGCCTTTCAAGTCTAATTTCTGAAGCCATTTAGACACTGAAAACAAAACTGTTTGATCAGCATACAGAAACGAGCAGACAGGAATGGCTGGGTCCTGAGGAGATTCTGAAGGGAGAAGGAAAACACTCACAGCACTAAGATTTGTTTCACTACTGCTGCCTCAAGGACCTAAAGATCACTAGCACATGCATATGTCTCGATTTGCAGTACCCTTACATGCCCTTTTGAACAATTTTTGACCCAGAAAAAAAAAATGGCCTAAAGGGACAGGAGAGAAACTGCATGAATATTTATATTCTTTAAGAACAATAATCATCACGTTGAAATATGTTAAGTGTAAACAGTCTACTAAGGGTCAGATTTTAAGTATTCCATCATTCAGCCAAAATTTCTTGTTTATAAATTATTACGTGAATCACAATCTTAAAAAAAACTGTCAGCCTCCTGCTGAAAATAAGCACAATATTAGTCCTTGAAATCTCACACAAGCAGATACTAACTGAAGGTTATGGGGAGAGCAATGTCATTTGCAAATAAGCTCTTTGGAGCAGGAAACATCTGAATTTAGGTCTGTTGCTGTTCAAAACAAGTTAGCTGGCATTTCTAACCAAAGGTGTATTTTATACACATGAAAGTGCTGGTTTCTAGAAAAACACATCTACCACTTTTGAGCACCAGTGACAGTCACTGAGCCTCCAGAACACAAAGAAAATGACAAAGACCCCCTACCCAGTTTGAAATTCACCACAATTTGGGTACTTAAAAAAGGGCAGGAGGAATCAAATGGTTACACTGGACATAGTTTTTCCTATTCCCTCCAACAGGTGACCATGCACCTTGCATCCCACCAAGGACGGCAGAAGTCAGGGGCAGTATCTCAAATTCTCAACTCCAGATGTGTAATTCAACAGATGAGACTCAGATGTAAGGACAATGACAAGCCCTGTTGAATTATGGACAAGTTGAGATTCAAGGAGCAACCATGGTTCTCTCCCAGCTTCCAAATGGAATTTCAGCAGATGAAGAAAAAAGAAAAAAAAAAAAAGACCAGTCTGCATTTTCATGCCAGCAGGGAAGGACAGGTTAGTACAGGAGCCTCATGAAAATACCCTGTCAAAAACTTGCAGGTCATGTTTCTGGGCTTGTTCTCTGCTCCCTGATAAAAGTTATTCCACATAATTATTTTCACTTCATTGAAATATCTTTTTTGGGGTGGTGAGAAGCTATGAATATCAGAAATACCTTTTATGGGTAGGTGAATTTTTTCCCCCACATATGCTTGTATTACAGGTTATGAAGCACATAAGCCTTTGGGCACTTCATATTCAAAAAGCTCTTGTTTGTTTAAGGTTCCAGTCTTCTTTATTATTGCATTGTTCCCTGTATATAACCCTTATGCTGGCTACTTAAGAGGGATGAATACCAAATACAGCAGCATTTCCAAGACTCAAGACCTTGCCAGGTAAGAGTTCTTCATACTTTAGCACACACTATGTCCCTCACATAAACTTTTATCCAAATTAAGACCAGCTGCATTATTATTTTAAATTAATATTATTTAAGAAATGAACGTCATATTTGATGGTGTGCCTTGAGAAAGGTGTAACACTTGCAAGCAGTTTGCAGCCATTCATTTGGGAAGTATCTACACTTCTTTCAGCACATGACTCAACTCAGTCAAAGACTCAGACTAGGGCTAATTATTTTGTCTGTAAGCAGAAGTGGAAGTTACCCACAAGTCTAGCCCTCAGACAGCTAAGCTAGCCCAGAATATATCTGATCTATCACTAGCACAGAATTAAACCTAGTTACCATGAAACTACCAAAGGGAGGAACTAAGCTGAAAGACAACAGCTCCCCTTTCAGAAGCAGCTTAAGACAATTCCCATCAGTCAGGAGTACTAACATTTAAGGCTTGGTATTTTCTACAGTACAGTACCTCTGCACAGCAGCAGGGCTGTTCTAGACAAACTAGATTAGAGTTGGAACTGAAGTTTAGTCTTACATACACTCTAAAACAACCTAAAGACTGACTGATTGAAGCTTTTTTCTCTCCATTCTAGAACAGTCTGAAACCATGACTGCAGAAAACCAAACTTCTGAACCATCTTGAAGTTTTAAAGTTAACAGACTTAGCTAGACAATATTTGCATTTTTTTATCAATTTCTTCAACAAGAGAGTTGACATCTCTTACAAACTTTTGCAGCATTGGTGGCTACCAAGCTCTTCAAGATGGAAAGAGTACTGAAAATTAAGAGTAAAACAGTAAGAAAAATGCATTACCCCATTTCCTGGTTTAACCTGTTTTAAAAGGTGATGTTTTCACATACAAATTGAGGTCAAGATTAAAAAAACAAAAACACAGCACCACAAAAATATCAACCACCAAAGCCTCCATCCCCCACACTAACACATTAAATACCTCTCCCTTAACATTCAGCTGTGGGAACTGTGCATTATTTTTACTTACTTACTTTAATCTAAGTCAAGGATCTGAACAAGAACTTTGCTTGACTAATGGCATTAAATGCCAAAGGTATATCTCCCTAAAATAGACAGGAAAAAAGTTGAATCTACATCCACTTCCTAGGTCAATTTCAGCCCAACTTCAACTGGGAAGGAAAAAAAAAGTCAGGATCAGCAAGACTTACTCAAGTCCTTCTAGAAGATGAGATCTGCTGGTGTGCAGCTGCTGTCTGCCTAGCTTATCATCTTTGGTGATGCTATAAAGAAGTGTCTCTGGATAGCACAGCTACCTTTGCCGGTTCTTCATGAACCAATGCAACTCCGAGGCACTTCTCTCCGTCAGGAAGCACCACAAGCACTTCAAAACCACTCAGTGAATAACCTGCAAACCTTGTTGCCCTCCCACACGATAATCACACTGCCCTTAACCTAACAGTCCTCATAGCAGTGTTCCTGAATCTGGAAGGAAGGCTCTACAGGAAGTACTAAATACACATGACTGTATTTAGTACTTACTTTAGTCATGTAGGTGCTTTCAGGAGGCTACTTCCCATGATAAAGTGGTAGAAGTTAACATTGATAACACCTTATAAGAAGGATGAAGCCAACTTAAGAGATCAAGTGAAAGGGTGTAAAATAGGGTAGTATTTTCCACCTTTCCACCTGCTTTGGGACAAGGGAAGATGGGGAAGGAAACAACTCGGACTCTTCCTGTACTCAAGCAAAAAAGTCATGAAAGATAATCTCCCTTCAGGGCCACAAACCAACTAATTGCAATTTCTAAAGAAGCACTGGCTAAAGGCTCAAGCTGAAGTTGCCTTGGCAATAAGTAGGTAAGTTATTTGCAAACTTGCTTTGTTAACGTATTGAGTCGCTTGGATAGCTTGATATCAGAAGCTTAGAGAACTAGCCACTAGCAGGCCTTTTCCAATGGGAGGCTTCAACTTCCATCCCATAAACCTCCATCAAGATTTTTGCGTAAATGTAGATTACCAGGCTCTTCTTCCATAAAAAATTACTTTAAGAACCAATGTCTTTGCTATGCATCTGCTAAATCTATTTGTGAAATCTTATTGACAGAGACCAACCTCAGAGAGAACTATCTCTAGGTTTACTGTGTGAGTAACCAGAACTCAAGTGTTAGTCTCAGAATAAAATGAAAAACTCTTAAGCTTGTTGTCCTAACTCTTGCCCAAGCAGAGCTGTCCTTCTAAAACAAATTTCACTGTAGTCATCTGTATCTACCTCACATCATCTTTACTTTTAAGAGTTCACAATTTATTCCATCTAACAGAGATGCTTAAAAAATATTTTTTTTAAAAATTAATTAATAAAAAATGTATTTAATTTCATACAAAACCGTAAGTGATGGTTGCTGAAACAAAACAAATTCTAAGCCTCTGATCTGAGATAGGATATAATCTTAAGATTCAGATGGGGACCGCTAGCACCAGGGCTGGAAAAATTAAGGGAGAATAAACATCAGCACAGACTATGGGAGGTAGGACTCCTAAGAGAAAGAGCTTAAAGCTCTCTCTCCAGTCAACCTGAGTCATGGTTTAGCCCCAGCTGGCAGCTGAGCACCACATGGCTGCTTACTCACCTCCCACCCCCAGCTGGATAGGGAGGAGAATGAAGAGAAAGACAAACCTCGAAGGTTGGGAGACAGACAGGTTACTACTGAGACAGCAAGGAAGAGGGAAAGAACAGGACTTGTAACAGAATATACAAAACTGGTGATAATGCAGTTTCTAACTGAACTGCACAACTTGGACTGTACAGCTCAGACCTGTCATGAAGCCAGACTGCCCCCAAGCTGCACTGCCCCTCCCTGACTAGCCCCCTTTTATACTGAGCATGACATCATATGGTATGGAATACCCTCTTTGGTTAGTTTGGGTTACCTGCTCTGCTTGTGTCCCTTCCCAGCTTCTGGTGAAAATTAACCATATCCTAGCTGAACACAGGCTATTATCCAACCCTTATTCTACAACACTTACACCATGCCCAGATGCAACAACTCCCTCAATCACCACCGTTTTCCCATCTTTGAGATATATACATGCACACACACAGACAGGTATCATTCCCTTAGTCTACAGGCCATCCTTCTGGAATGTTCATTGGAGTTCATTTAGCCCATGACTTTGGGCTTCATCTGCCGTAAGAGTCTCCCAGGGCAGGAGCAATGATGTGCCTCTGGAGCTCACACCTGGTGTATCTGGGGTGGTCTGTGCTCACGGTCTGCAGGTTGGTGATGTGGATTTTAAGCAAGTTGCTGAGTGCCAGCTACTGAGACCAGTTCTAGTTTCATCCTTCATTTATTTGGGTGATTCTCTCTGTAATACCATTGATACAAAACACAGCAATTGCAGCAATAATGTACAATGGCAGGATTATTTAGCAATTAACAGAATGCAATTTAATCTATTGGTTATTCTCACCCAAAATCAGATCCCACTTGATGTATGCATCAGCCTTCCCCATCCTTCCACATCACCCACCAAATGCAACCAAGTCCTTCAGCAAAAACAATCTCATGGATGGGTTTGCTTTTGCCTGAAGTAGGGCTACCCCAGACTGTCTTCCCCAACATATTCTTCCATGTGCACTACTTTATCCCTTTCTGCAGCACATGGAAGTTTTGATTGGGCAGGGCCAGCTCAACTGGTAGACACTCCCAGTGTTAACTACCCAGGTGGTCTTTCCTAAATGTGTATTCCAACAGTTGAAGGTCCCACCACGCATTACTCTCAGTGTAGTCTTTAGCAGTCCATTGTGTCATTCAATTTTCCTGTAGACTGGTACATGACAGGGAATGCAGTACACCCCCTCCTATGCTCTTTGGCCCAGGTGTCTATGAGGGTGTTTTGGAAATGAGTCTCATTGTCTGACTCAATTCTTTCTGGGGTGCCATGTCACCATAGGACTTGCTTTTCAAGGCCCAGGATAGTGTTCTAGGTGGTGGCATGGGACATGGAATATGTTTTAAAGCCATCCAGTGGTTGCTTCCATACTTGTAAAAATACAGCGCTTGCCTAGGTGGGTTTGTGGGAGTGTGATATAAGCACTCTGCCAGGCCTCCCATACTGATATTTCAGCCATCATCCTCCATACCAGAGAGGCTTTAACCACTTTGCTTGCTTGACTTTAGTGCATGTCTCACATTCACAGAGACATAGCATCCATGATCCAAGTCCACCCCTTGATCACAAAACCATCTATACAGTGCATGTTTTCCTCAATGGTCTGAGGCATCATGGGCCCATCAAGCTATAAATGGCTCACTCTTACATTGACAGTCCAAATCCACCCGAGTCACTTCAGCTTTAAAAGCCTGATTCACCCGCTGGGTGTTCTGATGTTCCTCCAAGGCCTGACTCTTGGGTATGTGATCATCTACATGACATACTTTACAACCAGCTTCTCTAGCTGGGCAGCAACATCTTGCCACTGTTCAGCAGCCCAGNTGCAGGACTCCACACAGCAGTCTTCCAGCCCCAAGGTTTTCCCACAACACAACAGGACCCATCGGGGAACAGGGCACATGGCTTCTCATCTTCCAGGATTCCTGGGCAATTGGAGTCTGCTGTCACCAGTGCCACCCACTTACTCAACACAGCATCAGTGGCATGATGTGTAGAGGGGACCCTCCCTTTGACCATCCAGCCCAGCACTGGCAGGCAGGGTGCCAGGAGGGGCTGGGCTTCAGTACCACCACCCCAGAAGCAGCTCGAACCCCTTCATATGCTGCCAGTATCTCTCTTTCAGCTTTTTCCAACTCCAAAAACTCAAGTCTCCCCTGGTGCTTTCTGCCAGAGACTCCAGGTAGAGCCATTCTCCCCAGCTGTGGTGCAGAGCACATTTTTAACATCTGGTCCAGCCCAGACTGGCCCAAGGGCTACTGCATGGACTGTCTCCTGTCTGATCTGTTCAAAGGCTTGTCGCTGCTCAGGGCCCCACTGGAAATGGTTCTTGCAGATCACCTGGCAGACAGGGCTTACAATCAGACTAATTTGGAATATGTAACCTCCAAAAACCCACACCACCTAAGAAGCCTCAGGTTTCCTTTTTGCTAGTCTGTAGAGATATAACTATTTTGTCACATACATTAAGATATGATGATGCCTGTCTCGCCATTTTGTTCCTAAAAAACAGATCTCCTGTGCAGGCCTCTTGACCTTACTTCATTTTATGGCGAAACCAGCTTTCACAAGGATTTGGACTATGTTCTTCCCTTTCTCAGAAACTTCCCCTGCTGTGTTGCCCCATACAATGATGCCATCTATATACTTCAAGTGGTCTGGGGCTACACCTTGTTCTAAGGCAGTCTGGATCAGTCCATGACAAATGATGGGGCTGTGCTTCCAGCCCTGGGGCAGTTGAGTCCAGGTGTACTGGATGTCCCTCCCAGTGAAAGCAAACTGTGGCCTGCACTCTGCCGCCAAAGGGATGGAGAAATACACATTAGCAGTATCAGTTGTGGCGTTCCACTTGGCTGCCTTTGAGTTCCAGCACGTCTGGCACGGCAGCACTCGTGGGCGGCATGACTTCACTCAGGCTATGATCATCTACCGCCAGCCTCCACTCTCTATTGGACTTCCGCGCTGGCCATATGGGACTGTTAAAGGGTGAGCAGGTTTACTGATTGCTCATGACTCACCAGCTGACAATCAGTTTATGGATGGGGATCAGGGAGTGTCACTTGCTGCACTATTTCTGCCAGTGCACAGTTGCAGTAGCACTTGGCACCTGTTGTTCTTTGACCCCAAGCAACTCCACAAAAGAAGAGCTCTCCAAAAGACTTAGCAAAGTAGACAGCTGTTCAGTTTCTTCTGTCTCCAAGGCAGTTATGCCAAAAGCCCACTGATACCCTTTTGGGTCCTTGAAATACCCTCTCCTGAAGTAATCTTATGCCAAGGATGCACAGAGCCTATGGGCCAGACACAATGGGGTGCTTCTGCCACTAATTTCCAGCTAGACTCACTTTGGCCTCCAGTACAG
>VZTU01014871.1:371548-398664 GCA_013400835.1 Zapornia atra | reverse complement strand
CACCTCCCACAAGTGGGAATAGATGTACACTTTTCCCAGTGTATGTCACCCCTGGAAACCAAAACCTTTCCTCTGGTAGATTTAGGTGCCCTCCACATAGCAGAGCTGTCACAGCAGCATCTCAGAGGAACTTGGCTACAAGAGCAGTACTATGGTGTATGTTGTGATGTACCCAGACACACTCGTCTCCTGCCAAGGAAGGTACAGGACATCCCTCCCTGCCACTGTCTTCTGCTAGATACCCAGAGAGAGCCCCATTCCTCCTCGCTGTGACACACGGTGGTACTCCTTTAGCACAGGTGTGCTAAACTTTGTTGTGCCTCCCCACAAGAGCCTCTGCTTTGCGACCTCTGTGTGACACGGTGAAGATGACTCTCTCCATAAGAGATGGGTGTAGCCTTTTTGTGCTTCTTTCAAGGAATGGGATAGAGCAGAAAGCTGTCACAGGATCTCTTCTGTCCTGTGCACTAAAACAATGAGTGCAGAAATTGTATGGAAATTCTTTGTTTTCCAAAGCGCTGTGATGCTCCAGGAGGGTGGCTGGCCATCATATTCAGTTAGGTTAGTCTAAACAGTAGTCAGAAGCAAAAAAGATTGGATTTGAGCTTGCTTTGGGTATGAGATGCATTGGGATTAGATGCTATTAATAATGAACTATGTCAGACCTAGCACTTACGAGTTTTCCATTTGTGCCAACAAGCTGAAGGAAGTCTAGGAGAAGGAAGCTTGAGGTATGTACAGAGAAGTCTACTCAGATTCACTGACGGAGGTTTGAAATTCCTTTTTATTCTCGTCCTGTCTGTTTCTCAGCCTTTCCCTCCTGACAGCTTCTTTCTTGGTTAGACTCTTATGGGAATAAAGTAAGAAAAACCCCCACTTTGCTACATACTGAGCATGCAACAGCAGGTCCTGGACTGTGGCCCCAGGAGCTCCCGTAGTACTCTGAGTAGTAAGCCAAACCTGGGGGTCAGAGGTCCAAGGAGAGGTGCAGAGTGAAATACCTGGAGTCCTACTGACACCCACGCTTTGTGGCGCAGGTACCAGCACAGAGGAAGCAGTTTTGGTTTCATACCTGAGGTGCTAAGGCCAGTGGTTTTAAAGCATCACAATCTCCCCACATCTGATTCCGTAGAAGAAACATGCTATTGTGAGCCCTGCTGGGCCTAACTCTTAGGGGTGCTAGAGATGTCTGCATCCACCCAACCTTCTTTGAATTAAAATGGGACATAGTGGGACAGCTGAGCCACCTGCCAGTTGTATTTGGAGAGGCTGATTACTGTTTCTTAGCCAGCCCAGTGCACTCCATCTCTTCTGGAGAAGACGGATGGAAGATCATAATAAACTGGACGTAAATCATTCCCCAAAGGCTCCAGGAGGGAATTCCTGCAAGATCTCTGCAGATGGTCCATTGTTGTGGGAATCGTGGGTGTGATTTTTCTCTCCTGGGAAGCCCTGGCTTTGAGTGCCATGCTGCATGGTGTAACCAGCTCGTGTTCTGACCTGACCTTGGCAGGGGAGCAGTGGGCAGCGGTTGGCCTGTGTGCTGTCATTGCAGTTAGCCAGCCCCGGGAGGTCTTGACGGAGGAGCTGTAAGGCATTCTGCACTCCACAGGGTCTTACTCCTATTGTAAAGCAGCTCGCTGAGACACCCACTCTGGCAGCTCTTCTCTTTCTCATTACTTTGTAGACAATAAAAGCAAAATATTACCTGTTGGTTGTCAAGGTATCAAGCCTTAGAGGGTATTTTTTTCCCCTCTTTTTTTTTCCCCCAAGTAGTATCATATCTTGGGATTTTTAGACACTAATTGGATTTTTTTTCTTCTTTTCGTTTTTTTTACTATTGTGAATATTACTTTTGAGGTGAATATGTCTGCATCCCTGAGTGCTGTGGGTGGTTTATACCTGTGCTGCTTACTACCTGCTCTTGCACTGCTTTGACCAAATGGATCAGAGCACTACATCTGTCTGAAGTAGAGTATTAATCAATAGTATATCACACTCCTTGGTGCAGTGGAAGTGTGATCTAATACACGACACCGCTCTTCCATGTGTTTCTCTTCCCAATATTGTAATTAAAGTAAATCACAACCTATGTGCTGGAGTTAATAGATATTCTTACTACACATGCTCAGAGACATAAAATGGTTGCTAGTTCTTCCTTCTCTTCCAGCTATGTCAGGTCCACTTAGCTGCCAGGATTGCTTAGAAAATGTATAACCAGGGTTATTGCTGGGATTGCAACAGGAAAGGATATATTCTTCAGTGACAGGGAGAGGTGAGTGAGTGAAAAAGGAGTGACAGACTCCTCCAACAGGCAACATCTCATAGGATATTAATAGGCAGCAGTGAGACAAGGCTATAGTTCAGAACATGGAGGGTTGGCATCTGTTATACATTAGAAGTAATAGCAGTAGGACTAATAATAATAACAACTTTATGCAGGCAGACCGATTAGCTGGAACTTGCCACAACCCTTGATGTTCTAGTGGAAGGTGCCACAAAACCTACAGTGAGTGCAAACTGCCTGGCCCTAATTACGCCTGGGCCTAATTAACTCCTAACTCAATAGAGGAGATTTTCAGCAGCAAAGGAACCATACAGCTCAAGCTGGGATGGATATGCTATGTGTGCTTCATCCAAAGGGAAACTGCTGCATGCTGGGTTACTAGCATCAATTCCCGGAGCATCCTCGAGTCCACAGCCTGTTCATGTGCTTTCCAGGCTGATTCTGCCTCAGTGTTGGGAATGAACAGTCTCAGTTTGTCTGGCATGTAAGGTAGCAAATCTCAGATGGTGCAGGGCAACTTTCTCTGTGTTACTGTGCCATTCCTTGCTCTCATCTTCTTTTGTCTTGTTTTTCTCGCTTTTTCTCTTTCTTCTTTATTTTTTTCTTTTACTGGAGGAAATTATGAGGCTGGTAAACAGTGCAATACTCTGACAAGTGGAAGCTTAGGTTTCTGATGATTTATTTGCATATCTTGTACATAGGTAATCTTTTCTTCCCTTTCAAGGTGATGTGATTTAGTTGCAGACAGATTAAGGAGCTTATCTGATCTTATAGAGGAAGTATGGTGTTCTGAGGCTTAAACCTTCATAATCAGAAATGTTACTTCCTCCTGTCTCTCCCTCAGCTTTATAAGCAGCAGCAAAGCCTTGCGACAACAATGGCAAACACTCAAACCAATCAGATGTATCCACACATGAAGCCTGTACCCCAATCTGGCAATCTCTGTAATGACTTAGATGCAGGGTATGGCTGGGGATTAATGACTAACTGGCATTAATGGGCCTCAGATCATCAACTGCTTCTGTGTTGGTCATTAATCCCCAGGAAGTATTCTGTGCTGAAGCTACTATTGCTTAATTAGAACATGGTTGGCCAGTTGGAGCACAGCACTCTCTGTGACTTCAGGGAGCATAAAAGGAATAAAAAGTCTTTATGAACCCATTGAGTATGAGATGGATTTTGTCCCATGTACAGAACATGCATGTGTCTAGAGCCAGAGTGTGTCCTCAGGGTAAGGCCTGGCACTGTGGGTTACCAGGACTCTGTCTCTCCATCCTACTATGTCTTGGACTCTTCTTTCTGACACAGGACAGCCTTCATTTCATTTCAATACAGGTAATTCCTGACTCCTCTAGCACTGCTGGTCAGGGCTAAACGACAGTGAGGTGCCGAGTCTCTTCTGTCAGAGAAGGTGGAAGGATATTTTTTAATGGAAGATATCGGTAGTAAGTCTGTCCTCACCACCTCATTTGCCATGGTGCAATAGCCTGGACTCTCCCCTTTTTCCACATTTCATGTGTATTCATTCCATATTTCTTCCTAGTCCAGAGCCAGAAGGGAAATACATTTCACCCATGGTTTTCTGAAAAGAGTAAAGGGGATTCAATCCTTTCCTACCTTGGATCAAAAGGGTGACCGTGTGATCCACCCTGACTCTTGAGATATGGAAAAGAGAACTCCTCCTTTACATTTCAGAAGTCTTGAACCACTGTTCAAGCCCCAGTTTCAAGAAGATATTGAGCCATTCCACCTCAGCCAGGTCAGTAGCAATATTAATCATTCATCGTGTTCCCAAACAGCATAAGCATAGTTCTATGTGCTAGGAACCTGATCCAAAGGCCAGTGAAATCCCTCTTAAGGTTTTCAGCAGGTTTGGATCAGGACCTAGGAACACCTGGATATCATGAGTAATGCTCCAGCATTTCTGCACTCTGCTGGGTGTGAGATTTGTGCTGTCCATGGGATCTATTCTAATTAAGATCTCTTCCCAACCCCAGGCTGCCCTTTTGTTTTAATGCAGTTTGATGGCCTAGGTATGCAGGCCTGCACTCCTCTGCTTTTCATTATCCCACCAACAGCATTTAATGCCAAAACAGAGGGGGGAAGACAAACTTTTTCCACAGCCTTATGTGAAATACTTAACATTTAGACGTCTTTAGAATATACTACACACACATTCCACTTTTACAAGACCAATATAACACTTTCAAAAGTTTTATGAATTCCAGGATGTAACCAGAGTAGTTGTTAGCCTGTTTTGAATAAGCCATAACGGCTTGGCCCCGAAGCTGCATAGTTAGCAAATCCCTGCCCTGTTTATGAGCAGTAGTTTTGACCAGGTCATTGTGAATGGAGTATGATCAATCTCCACACAGTCTCTCCACAGGTATGTCTGCCCAGTTCTACCTAGTTAAAATTTTAGGAGCAGTAAATGGGGAGATCATGAGTAGGAGGTGATGTTTTGATCTATATTTCCAGGCTCCTTGAATCCTGCATCACCAGTTATTCTCTGAATGCTTTCCATAAGAGTACAACCAGGCAGCTGCCAGGACAGCAACAACTTGGAACTTGCATTGCATATCTATGGCAGGAGGTTATGGAAAGTGATCACAGGACAGCCTAACACTGCCTTCCACGCTGGCGTCCACAAGTGCTGTGACACTGCTGGAAATTACAGTGGGATTTGAGAGCTGTGGATTTGATGCTGGTGATGTCTGTTGTGAGGCATACAAATATTGTGGCATTTTATTTAAAGATTTGTAGGTACCAAAGGAAAAGAACTCTTTAGAGGTTGAGTGAAAGGTTACTGTGTAACGTCCAAGCCAGGACCAGGGTGTCACTTTCTTTTGTGCATCCCATGCTGTTGTTGGAAGAACTGTACAGTCTTTACAGAGATTTCACTTTAAATTTTGATTGGGGTGATGGTATGCAACACTACTGCAGTAGAATGAGGAGGTGTATTTATAAAGCATAGTTACTTTTCAGGAAATATTTAGTATTTTATCAAAATCCTTAAAACCAAACTTCATCTGTTGAAAATTGCCACATGCTGTAATTTTTTTCCCCCTGAGAATTGGACTCTATTATCTAATCAGAATATTAAAACAGTTCGTAGATGTGAATTTAATGTCTATAATATAACTTTTAATTCTTAATGAAGAGGACCAATCGCAGATGCTGAGGTGCAGAATCTCACAAAATGTTCACTGCTTTGGAGCAGCCTCCACAGTTCTGGTGTTTAACCCAAAATACAGCCCTTTTGGCCTGCAAGGGCATGTGTGTGGTGTGGCTGAAGTTCTTCCAGCATGGAGGACCAGCAGAGAATCTAAGCAGCACTCAAATTTAGTTTCTACCATAGTTCAGATGTTGAATCTGTATTTAAATAGTGTACAGATGATTCTGCTGCTGCTGTGGAACCCAGGAGAAATCCATCCAAATAGAAGCAGTCTATAAATGGCTTGCTGATGACTTTATTCCTTTCTGCCTTTTCATCTGTGGAACAGTCTTTAGTTCATGCGCCCTCTGTATTTCCTGTCTTACCATCCATGTCTTCATTAGAGTTAAGAGGAAGGAAGTCAATGATATTTTGCTTTGAGGTAATTGGGTCTTTGGGTGTTTTGTCTCCCAGTTGTGAACTGTGGCACTAAGGGTGTTACAAAGGGAATCTCCATCCTTTTTTCACAGACGCTTTCTTACTTAATACTAGTGCTGTTGGAGACTGCCTGCTTGGCAGTGTTTTCCTCCAACTGGGAGAGGAACATCCTTTAGCAATTTGATCATTTCTGTAGAGCACCTTGAGACTCGCAGACTGGGACTTTGATTGATTCCTGGTGTTTGAGGTGGGCTGCAATTACGAGGCAAGAACCAACCGGATAAACGGTGAATCTGGTTATCATTGCACTGGCTCCTCTCTGTAGCTCGTGTTGAGGAGTAGTGAACTGTAATAATGTAGGCTGCAGGTCACAAGGCCCCTAGATAATAACAATCAGATCTATATTTGACCAGCTAGAGTGGTGTGTCCTAGCTAGCAATAGAAAGCATTTTGTTTAATCCATTTGTATTGATGTAGCCAGAAGAATAAAGCAGCTACAAGTATCCGGAGATTATTTGATATTCTAGAAGCAGCCTCTTTCACAAATTTATTTATGTTTCAGTCACACAGAAGTGGATCCTAGCTGGGAGACTGTTATTCTGTTACCCAGAATAATATCTAAATTCCTGGTGAAAGAGATTTCAAGCTCTTTGGGATGAGTTCTGTAAAAACTTTAGGTTGGCAATAGCAGAACAGGACTAGAGACTCGAACACTGCCAATACCAGTCACTGCTAAAGTGGTGTTTTCTTCTTTTTTTTTTTTTTTAATAATATATGTAATCAACAGCTCCATGCAGAAAACTTTTTCTGGACTGAGAGAATATACATAGATTTTTAACATGCCTGAATTTCATCGTTTCTGGCACACTACGTTGTAGTATTTAATTCAGTAATGTCCTACTTTTTTCTTTTATCATTTCCTCCACAGTGATACCAACCTATTACAGGAATGATTAAAGAAGCACAAATTAAAAAAAAATCTATAAATGCCTTCAGATCAAATAAAAAGGATAAGCATTAACTGTGGAAGATAAGGAAAGTTTCCTTTTTGAATAAGAGGTGTTTGGGGCATGTGTCATCTTCTGTTCAGTGTGTGAAGCAGCTGATGTAGTAATAGTCCTTAGCCACAGCCAGGGTTCACAGGTCCAGTCACAGCATAAAGAAGAAACAGTACAAGTAATATGGCATTTAGGATCTAAGTAGCTGTTCTCTGTCAGATCTCAGAGAGGCACTCAACCTCCTTAGAGTGCCATTTGGGTTAGATTTAGTATCAGTGAGGATGTGCACATGTGAAATTTCTTGGAAAATTCAGGAGTCACATACTTCTGTTGTTATCCTTAAAAATTAATAGATATTCAAACCATAGTGGAAAAAAACAATATATATATATTATTTTTATCGGAATGTTCCTTTTAAATACCTGTATTTCATTCCTGGACATACACCTTTGGCATAGTTTGGTAAAGGTAAATCATTTACATCAAGGCCCCTAACCTCCATTCCCCCACCTTTTCATCCCAGAGAAAACCTTCAAACAAAGAGGAAATCGAAAGCCCCAGACCCTTTACTTTGCAGTTCCCAGGGTCTGAAAGGAAACAATTGTGGCTTCAACAATGAGATCCTAAAAGAAAACAGTGCAGTAACTCTTCCCTAACTCAGTTCACTTCTTCAGCCACTGTCAATTACTCGTATGAAAACCAATTTTTAGTGTATTCTTCAAGGTTAAATTCCCCCGAAGCTTGTGGACTGCTGCCAGGGGCTGTGAACCCTTCATGCAGGTCACCTGGTATCTGAATCTTCTGTTGCAAATCACTGCTCTCCCCATTACTACTTTGGCATGTACCTGATTTGGTTGACATTTCCATAATTAATTTATAACAGCAATAACCCTGAGATAAGCCTATTTATAGATTTGTGCAAGCTGTATAAGACTATAGATAAAATCTGGGTTCATTAACATATTTAAAGTACTTGGGAGACTTTTGCCTGATAGTGTAGTTGGTGTGATTATCAAATTATATGATGAAAAGCTCAAGTGTTTAATGTGCATTCAGTGCCTGGAAGATGGTTTCCACTTGAGATCCCGAGGGTAATCCGGGGTGCAGGAATCCCGTGCTGTCTGCTGACCCGGGTGGCTCTGTATGCTGCCGTGGATGGCAGGGGTCAGGAAGGTGCTGCTTCTTCCACTGGCCTTCCGAGCAGCAGTGAGAAGGGCGATGCAGCTCAGAAGGGCGATGGGATCCTGGGCTCCATCAGCAGAGGGGTGGCAGCAGGGACAGGGAGGGGATTGTCCCTCTCTGCTCTGCCCTCCTGAGGCTCCAGCTGGATTCCTGTGTCCAGAGCTGGGGCCCCAGTACAAGAAAGATGGGCAACTGGTGGAGAGGGGTCAGAGGAGCCACAGAGATGCTCAGAGGGCTGGAGCAGCTCCCCTATGAAGAGAGGCTGAGGGAGCTGGGTTGGGTCAGCCTGGAGAAGAGAAGGCTGTAGGGGGGCCTCATTGCAGCCTGCCAGTCCCTGAAGGGAGCAGAGGAACAGGAGGGGAATCAGCTTGTTCAAAGGGGAGACAATGGCAGGACAAGGGAGATGGAGTGAAGCTGAAGGGAGGAAGGTTTAAATTGGCTATTAGGGGGAAGTTCTTTGCAGAGAGAGTGGTGAGGGGCTGGAACAGGCAGCCCAGCGAGGGGATGGGTGCCCCATCCCTGGGGATGTTCAAGGACAGGTTGGATGGGGCCCTGGACAACTTTTTGTAGCTCCAGGCCTGGAGGTTGGTGGCCCTGCCTGTGTCGGGGGAGTTGGAGCTCTGTGACCCTTGGGGTCCCTTCCAACCCAGATCAGTCTGGGATTCTGTGGTTCTTCAGATACTTCCCATCGGTAAATTTATGAATTCTTTGCATCTGATTCTCTGCAGTTATTTTTCTCCTTCTGTCATTGACATCAGTGCAAAATCAAGAGTAAAATAGTACCGAATCAGAGATATACTCATTCAGCTCTCCCAGGTGTAGCAGTTATTTTATGGTTTGCATGCAAGGAGGAATTTGATTGTGCCCTTTTTTTCTTTAAATCATCTGCAGGATCTAATGGGTTTTTGTGAGGCAGAATGGGATTGTCTTTCCAAAAGTCACAGGCAATCTGCATATGAAAGAATGGTTTCTCTCTCTCTACAGTGTGCATGTAGGAGCCTCTGAGAGTACCTAGGTAGGCTGAATTAGACAGAACAACTAAAGGCTGTGGTAGCAGTACAGAAATTATGGGCAGTGAAAAAATATTCATTTTGTGATTTAAGATAAAAAATAGAGAGGGCAAAATAAGTGAGGAGAGTGTTGCTGCCTTTAAAAATATGACACAATTTCTGTCATGGTTTAATACCAAAATATAAAGCGACGAGTTGCTCTTGACAAAGACATTCCTAAGATATTTTACTACAAACAATCGTGCAAGTAGACCAGTTTCTCAAGAGGCTGTACTGAAATGGAGATATGAGAGCTGTGCATCTTCCTGGGTGAGGAACAGGCTGGTGCCTCTTGACTGGTTGCACTCGATGCTACTGATACTGCAAGATGTGCTCTTGGTGATTGATGGAGAGGCATCTTTTGTCCATCTGCCCAGGTAATTGCGAATCTGCAGTGGCTGTGCTGCAGAGTTGTGCTTGTTACAGACCTTAAGATATTTAATTTGTAAACACTTAATAAAGCATAGCCTACAGTAGCTTGCCTAGTCTTATCTGTCAACCAAATAAAAATCAATATGTCCCTGGGGTATAAGCTATGATTGTCTGGGCTGCGGAGTCTAATAGGATTAAGTGTTTGGGACCCTATCTAACATTACAGTCCGCAATCCTAGTTAGAGAAAGTTAAAGACCAGCTTGCCACTGTAGCAGGCATGATTGCTTAGGGGTCTGAAAAATCATTAAAGCTTGTCCTCTTAAACGTTGATTGTTCCCTAGTGATTTATTGACAAAACACAAAAAGTGCTCTATACTGCACTCTAATTATATGTATGAGGCTAGGAAATCTCATGGGAAATTAAATAAAATTTACAGCTTGATGGTTTTATGCTCTTGGGAGACATACCTTCTTAATAAGATCTTATAGCTGGGAATATTTATGAGGTTAAAATCTGTGGGCTTGAGCGAAGACCTAACCTTCTCAAGGGGAGGGGCCTTTGTTTTTTTCTTTCAGTAAATAATTTCAATGAAAAGCAAGGTATGCAGGAATTCTAATAAGGGCCCGCAGTGTGACTTACTGAGTCATTCTTTTCAATACCTGTCAATACTTGAGAGGTAGAGAATGAAATAGGGCAGCTGTGTGCCCTTCCTGACGGTACAGAGTTGGTGTGCGTCCGTTTGCCATCAGTTACCTGTGACATTCCCAGTGTGTCTGTGTGAGACCACTCAGGAGCTGGTTCACCAACTGACTATGGGCAGGTGAAGGCTTTCTGACTGGGGAAGTTGTGAATGTGATTTATAAGTGTGTACATGTGTACTGCTTTGGGTAGTTTTCTCCCGTGACAAAAGTAATTCCAAGTACAGAGAGACTCTGACTCGTTACGCCCAAACCTGCAGCTCTGCAGCCTGAGCCACTCGTAATGAAACCTGGGAGCCCAACGCCCTTGGGTATGTGTAAAAATTTCATCTTGGCATTTGGAAATGGTCGGGTGTTCCATGTGATCACTTGTGGTGTGGATGTTTTATTTTCAGTCGTGACTTTGAATCGAATGGAGCAAAGTGAGAGAAGGACATCAGGCGATAGTACTGTCACCACTTCCCTCATACAGGGATACAGGAGTTGGACTCGATGATCCTTACAGCTCCCTTCCAACTCAGGAGATTCTGGGATTCTATGAATCTGTACAGGTTTAGTTGTATAAGTGAAAGAAACATGTCCTTTTCTCAGTGCTAGAGCAATTATGGGATAATACAATTAGAAACAACAGTGGTAACAAAATTGGTCAAAAATCCCTTGTGAAGTTTTGAATGTTTTATTAAGTGGCACCCATTGGAAGTTGGCCTAGCTGTAAAAACAAGAACGCTTTCCTAGTGGTACTTCAATGTAAAGGATAATTAATATAAAGGACAATTCTCTCTAGGCCCTGGAGGGGTTTTTGATTAAGGCACTTAACTGGGACTTTGGAGAATTAGGTGCACCACTTGAGTTTGATGTAGAGCAGCTCTGTGATCCCAGGCAAAGAATCGCATGTCTCTGTGCCTCAGTTTCCATTTGGAGATAGGATTGTGATGCTTCCTTTATCTCTCTTTCCTGTTCGTGCTGAATTCGCTATGAGCCGAGGACGATATGCCAGGCTCCAGCACACCGGCTCTCAGCAGGGGACCGTATCTGTTATTGTTGTCACAGCCACAACATGGGGTTATCCTTTATCTCTGTAACTTCTGAATGTGTGCAGTGATAACTCACCAACTTTTCCCTGCCGTCGCCCTCCTCTTCTTCCGCAATGAGAATGGAAATGGCTTAATTAGAATATGTTTGACAGGGATCCACGAAGAAAAGATGCACACTCTCCTGATTGCACAAATTGAGTGCGATTCTGGTGCTAATTTAAAAAAAAAATCAATTAAAAATAATCTTTCCTGGTCCCCTTTTGTTCTTATGATTACAAAGCCAAGGGGAGGGCAGCGGGGGGAGTGGAAGCGTCTCCCCTCCCCTTGTGTCTGAGGGGTGATGCGTAACAAACTCTGCTCTGGACTCTGGCTTCTCATCTCACTTGGTGCAAATCAAAGGCGGCTCCATTAAAATGTATGAAAATACTTTGGTGCAAAATACCTTGACATTAAATGTAAGGAGACTAAACCTCTGTATATTAGCTACTCCTTCCCCCAAATCCTTCTAAATTCAGCAGGGCACGCAAATCGGATTTGTGTTCCTACAAGGCTGCCTTTTCATGTAATATTTCCAATCATTTATCAGGCAGACTTGCCTAATTTCTGTCCCCCCCGCCCTGGACTCCTCCTCCCCACACACACACCCCTCATTTTTGCCCTTTCTGCATACAATGACATGTCTGATCTGTTCAGCAAGAGCCTGGAAACCCTGTGCCTAGGATGAAGGAGAAATTTATTAGTGAAAGACAAGACTCCCTGATAATCAGGGAGTATTGAAATCCCTGATTTAATTTGAATATGGTACGGGGCATGTCTCTTCCTGCCTTCATTACTAGAAAGTCTGTGCCTGATAATGTATCTTTTTACTTAAGGATATTATGCTGGGGAAAAAATGCTTGATGGGCCACTCTAGCTGAGGTGAAAAGGTTTTGGTATGTTTTAATAAAGATGGATATCGCTAAGAATGTTTGAAATATGTGGAAGTAAGATTTGTTACAAGTTACAAATCAAAGCCTAAAAATGTCACTTATCTCCTAATGATACTTCTACACAGATTATTAATTTCATTTTAGGAGACCAATGAATGTTACATTTTTATGACATTGATTAAATGTCTCACTGCCGTCCCCCTATCCATCCTTTTCATTTTCAAAAATCCATATCCGACTTTAACAAAACCCAGCTCATAAATTTGTGTTTTACTGCTCGCCAAAGCGCAGTTGGATCGCAATGCGCCTGCTAACTTCGCGTTTGTGCTCCTCTTATCTCAAGGAATTGCTGCTCTGCCCTTCTTTTTTCCCCATGTGAAGAGCATTTCAGAGGTGAAACATGTTTTTCACTATTTGCTCGCTATCTCACATCTAGAGCTGTGTTTCGGCGTGGCCCCACCAGGACTGTCAGAAAGGGGAGCAGGGTGGGCTGCTCAGCCACTCAGGGAAAGGCTCCTGAAGAGGAGCCATTGGGTTGGTCCTGCGTGTCCCTGTGGGAGCTGCAGCTCTGCGGGGAGGGATGCGCCCTGCAAGAGGAGTGAGCTGTGTACAAATCCCTCCCTTGGCCAGAGTGATTTGCCTTTTTCCTCTGTGTGTCTTGGCTGACATTTAGGCAAATTCCATACGGTGCCAGACCTGTAAAGACATTTATTATGTTTTTGTTCTCCTGCAGACTTCCTTTCGCGATAGTGTTGGATGTTGTGTGAGGGAGAGGGACGGAAACTGCCTGTCCACCCCCCTTGCACAAGTCCCCGATGCCTCCTGCACTCATTATACCTCCCCTCTGGCCTCGCCGCTGCCCGTTTCTGTCTCGTGGTCTCGGGTGGGTAAAAAAAACTATAGGAAAACAATCTAACGCCAGCTCCAGTAAGAAGGGAGAGCCTTCACCTTAACTGTCCCTAACTTGCTGTATTCAGCAGGACTTGATAGTGTCCTAGTTTGACCTGGCCAGCACATAAGCCAACCACAGAGGTGTTCACTTCGTCCCCCCCCTCCCAGTGGGACGGGGGAGAGAACTGGGCAAGGTAAAACTCATGGATTGAGATAATGATAGTTTAATAGGACAGAAAAGAATAACAGTATAATGATGATGATAATAGTAGTAGTAATAATAATAATAATGTTGCTAAAAGAACATACAAACCAAGTGATGCTCACTAGCTGCAGACCACTGTCCAGCTGGTTCCTGAACTGCGGTCCCAGCCCCCCCCACCGGTTTCCCTCCAGGTCTATACGGAGCATGACACTATATGATATGGAATATCCCTTTGGTCACTGGGGTTGGATATCCTGGCTGTGTCCCTCCCCAGCACCTGATGCACCCCCAGCCTCTTTGCTGGTCGGGTGGGATGAGAAGCAGGAAAGTCCTTGACTTGATGTAAACATAATCCAGTAACAACCAAAATACCAGAGTGTTATCACCATTATTCTCATCCTAAATCCAAAACTCAGCACTAACCAGCTATGGGAAGAAAATTAACTCTATCCCAGCCGAAACCAGGACAGATATCTTGAATGCTGTTGTGCCGCTGGGAGCAAAGTCAAATTAGCAACAGTTCACGTCCAATACAGAAACTCTAAAGAGAGCAGCAATGTTCAAAGAGTGTCTAATTGATATTGATTTTAACGTGCTTGTCTTAAACGTTGCTTCTCTCCTGGAAATAAGTTACTCAGCTGCCAGGTTGCAAGTCCCTCAGCGCTGGGTGCGAGTGGAGGCTGCAGTGCTGTGCTAACCCCCTGTGCAGGACTCTTGGGCTGCTCCAGCTGGAGGTGGAGGCAGGTGGAGAGTGGTCTCACAAGGCATCACACTGGTTTTCTTAGGGTGCCGGCTCTGTCGGGGGTGATTGCAGCTTGGGGCATACTAGGTGTTATCCAGCCTTAGCCTGCTGTTGGGAAAGGAGCCGCCGCGTTGCCAAAGCCCCGGAATTAGCAGTTGGACCCAGCCAGTCCAGCCAATTCACCTCCCCAGTAGATACATCCCTTGGAGATGTTGTCTGTGGAGGCAGCTCACATGATGTGAAGTGGTTGGTGCTAAGCAGCTCCCATGTGAACCCCTGAGCCAGGCTGTAGGCAAGGGCTGAGCCCACTGTCAGCCGTACGGACAGCTGTGGTCCCTGGGCTGTCCTCACAGCCGGTACTGCAGGGCCTGTGGGGAGATCCGTGCTGCATACAGGGAGGACGTGGCAGTGCTCGCCGTCTCCACGGTCCCTTTTCCCCTCCTCCTCCTTCCCTCACGTCGCACGCTCAGACACATGGGATGTTTCATAAAGAAAAAATATGGCATGTTTACAGAGAGAAATTTCAAGAAGTGTTAATTTAATATGCTAAAGTGTTCCCTTCAGCATTTTACCTTTGTTGTTGTTTTCACAAAACAGCCAAGACTAAATAATGAGCCCAGAGCTGTGCCCTTTGGTAGTGTGATACCTCATTACCCACGAGCGGCCTCCATCTGCCCTCATGGCTGCACAGGGAGCCATTACGATTATGATGGAAATCTCAGAAGCCATTACCAAGATGCAACAGAGGGCCTACTGCAGACAGCCTAATGGACTAATTTGTAATTGGGAGAGGGAAATGACTTAGCGAGCTCAGGCTTGGTTTTGATGAGTGTGGAAGTGCGCATGCTAAATGTGATAAATGAACAGGAATGCTTGTTTGCGCAGTGGGTTTTACAAGGCCTTCAATCTCTCCTGGGGATTGGAGGCGTGCTGACAAGTCTTGAGAAGCGAGGAGGAAAGGGCTCAGGGGAGGCGAGGAAGATGCAAAGAGAGTGGCTAAGGATAAATCGGTGAGGAAAACTAATGGCAATAAAAACCCAAGGAAATGGCTGTGTCTGCCAGGAAAGCAGTAATTAGGATGCTTTTTGCGTGCATATCTTTAGCCATTAAAATCGAAAATGAGAGTGCACCATGGCATTTGCTAAGTTAAAGAAGAAAAAAAAAAAATCCTACATAGAATAAAAGGCAAGCAGTGTTTTAAAAATGCAGCTTCTATCCAAAAGTGCAGCTGGATTTGTGATCAAGCCCATTTGTTTAGCGCAAAGCGGTTTGACGCCACTGGTGTGACAGAGGAAGGGATTCCTCTGCTGACGATCTTTCACAGAGCTTTGCCCTAAATCAGTGGTTCGATTGCTGCCGCCATGGCGTGCCAAAGTCCTGCAGTGCCTCTGAGGCAGCAGCGTTGCCCTTGCATCTGTTGGAGATGTGATGCAAATGCACCTCCCAGGGTCTCTCCTTAAAAAAGGGCTTTGTCTGGAAAACCCTTTGGGGGTTTTATGCTCAATCTGTTACCTTCCTGCCACGCGGTAGCACATGCATGGCCTTGAGTTTCATGTAGGATCTCCAGATTGTAAAGATTGCCTTGAATAGCGGATTCACGTTCAGGCTGCATGGGCCCAGGCATTTGGTTTTCTTCTGTGGTTTCAGTTCATACTAGGCCAGGGTTCACACCAGTCAGTCCTAAGTTTGTTCATAGATAAATTTCATAAGGCTTTTCGGCACCTTTTGCCGTGATCAGAGTTCATTTCACTCCATTTTAGCATCCTTTGCCTGCCCCATAAAATGGGGAGAGTGGTGTGCACAGCCCTGTGGGGCAGTGCTCTGAGAGGGCAACCCTCAGCTCCTTCCCAGGGAATGGCCTTCGACAATTTGAGGTTTCTCAAACAACAACTGCTATTTAACATACATCTGGATGTGCACTGATAACCAAAGAGAATACAAAGTGAAAGTAGATGGGTAAGGAGCATCCAATGAAGAAACCTGTAAGTGGTAGAAATACTCTATATCAAGTCCAGTGATAAGATTTTATCTGTTGTTTGTCAGCTGCCGAGGGAAATCCCAGAATCCCACAGACTCTGGACACTGCAGCACACCTCATGAATACATTATAATAACTTCTGCAGTTATTGTCAGATGGCACGAGAGGCTTTTTCCTTCCCTTCCATTTGCGCCCTGCGAACATGTAATATAACATTATTGCTAGACAAGGAATCATTTATGGTATCAAGTTGCCTTGCTTTAAGACACTAAAGGTACGAACCGTTATCCGTTATGAGCTATAGAATTGTTCAGTTTACATACATTTATCATATTGAAGGGCAGATAATAGTCTGCCATTGTTTCTGGCACAGAGAATATAAATAAAACCAACTGCCGTTCAGCGGGTCAAATTTATGTATTCATTTATTTGTTGTGTTTGTTTATTTTTTATTCCTGTTTGCAGGCTAAATGGGATGCAATGAGGAGAAAGAGGAGTGGGACTTTAGTTCTTGTAGCCTGTGAATACCATGGTTATCCCAAGGAGTAAATCAGGGTTTATGAGGCTCCGCATTTGTGGCTGAGCGCTCGGGATGTGAATAGTGGGTTTTGACGAGGGTGGCAGCATGTGACTCCAGAGTGCTATTCGTGACTTCCTGACCCTGAGCAAATCATTTAATCTCAGAATATCTCTTGACAGAGTTTACAGTTCCATCTGTAAATAGGGTAAGTTGACATTGTCCTGCTGGGAAGTCTGTCATGAGGCTTTAATTCATCAATATTTGTGAAACACTCTGAGCTGCCATACAAACACAAGTCATTAATATGTCTTATCTAGAACTCTATCTAGCTTCAGTCTTAATAGAGATTTGTTCTAGATAACTTTGTTCTGTTGCTAACAATCTTCAAAAAATCATTCCAAAAAGAGTTTATGAAAGGGCCTACTAAAATTGAGTGCATCTCAAAAAGAAAATTCAAATCTCCTTAATGTTTTGACTGTGCTCATAAATGAGGAATGTTGTCCTGCAGTAATTCATCCCAGATCTGTGGGTGCACAGTCACATGTGCTGGCATTAACCAGAAAGCACAGTGTGGGATGTAACGCCAGCTCCACGTCCTTTTGCTGCAGGGATGGAATTTGGGTTTGAAGACCAAAGAAAAAATAAATTACTTTCTTCACAACTCTATTCTGCTTCAAAGCAGCAGTACGTTGTGCTTGGATATGGCCACAAAGATGGAGCCTTTGGGTGACAATCATGGGAACTTGCTCCACCCTGTGCTTTACTGTGAGCATTGCCACTTCTTCCTCGCTGTCCCCAAGTCCTTCCCTGGCTTTTCTTCTTGTCAAAGTCAGACCAGACTCTGCAAGTACATGCTGCTGCCCTGGATGTGGGGTATAGGCTTCCCAGAAGCCATTTTAGCAGGACCTTACCTATAACATCTTCATGCCTAAAGCCTCTTCCGTAGTGTGTGGGTTATGAGCCTTTGACTTCTGATGGATATGAAAAACTAATGTTAAAAATTAAAAGGAGTTGATTGATGGAAATATGTACATGAAAGTCTGAAAGTTAGATGTAGCCAACAGTATTCAGCCTCATAATTAAATTATTTGCAAATACAGATGGATAGATTAATGCCTTTGCTGTCAGATTTCAAAAGATTCAGAGTGTTGCAGAAAATAACATTGCTGTGAGTACCTTCTTGTCATTGAGTGGATACGTTCAACTAGAACTGCCAGGAAAAAGGGCCATCTCATGAGAGCTCTGAGGAGATGGTGCATTTGGGAGAAGCCCTCAGGCACCGTATGTCATTCCTTCACTCACATTTCCCCCCCCCCAACTTTGTTTTTCCTTTTTTTTTTCTGCTTTCCTTCTTTCCCGTCCTCTAGAACAGGCTTGAAGCCACCAGTGAACTAGAACCACCGTCTTACTGACGCATGACCAATTTCCATCCCTTCCTCCTAATGCTGGAAACCAACAACAATCCTTACAGATCTTCATTCAGTGTAACTCTGCAAAATCCTAATGAGCTTAATGATACTGTATCGATTTACACCAAATAAGAAATTAGTCCCTCTTTGTTGCAGACTACCCAAAAGCCTGAAAACATCCTTGTTATTAGTGTCCTGTTCACATATGTATTTATTTGCGTTTTCCCCATTCCTGTTAGTTCTGCATTTTACTATGAGTGTCACTCTAGGATCCTTGTTGTTAGTGATGTGGAGATTTATCTTGGCCTGTTTCCACGGTGACACCTAAGAAAGTGATTTCCAGGCGCTGACCTGTCCTGTGGTATTTCATAGGTGTGAAACATCAACATTTTTACTCCTTTGGTGTTTCCTCAGAACACAGAGGTACATAAATGGTTGGCGTCTTTAATAAATAGACATGTGTGGGTACTGGTTTTATTGGTAGGATACCGGTGCGGTAACAAAAGCATCTCAGTTATACGAGACACCTGGGAGCAAGAAAGGGAGAGGGAAAAGAACTGTGCAGTATAAAGCAGTCTTTTCCCTCATAAATAGCTGGCTGAAAAATAACGTGGTGAAGTATAAAAGTATGACAGTGTGTGTGTGTGTGTGTGTGTGTGCAGATGAGTGACGGTAGGTCCAGCAGAAAACTGGCTCTGAGACCGAAATGCTAAACTACCTGAAGTGGAGAGGTTATAGTTTATTCCCAGCTCTGCTTACTGGGTCATGGAGAGCAGCTGGAGCAGAAAATTGTATGCAGGAAGGAGCGAGAGGCTGCACGGGTGATGCCGAGAGGTAGCGCTGGCTCGGCCGGCCCAGAGGAAGAACTGCAGGGTGAATGCAGACAAGGCGTGCTTTCCTGGGGTGCTGCAGGGAGGGCAGCGGGGTGGGGGGAGAGGACTTGTAGCAGCCTTGGAGTGACTTTTCAGGGAACATCAGTTCATAGCTACAGACTGACTGAGAGGGCAGTGCAGGTAGGACCTCTNGCCTGGAGAAGAGGAGGCTGAGGGGAGACCTTCTCCCCACCTACAACTACCTGAAGGGAGGGTGCAGAGAGGTGGGCGATGGTCTCTTCGGCCAGGGGACAGGAGATGGAACAAGGGGCAATGGGCTCAAGCTGTGCCAGGGCAGGGTCAGCTCAGATGGGAGGGAAAAGTTCTTCCCTGACAGAGTTGTTGGGGCCTGGCCCAGGCTGCCCAGGGAGGGGCTGAGTCACCTTCCCTGGGTGTGTTTAAAAAAGGGTGGATGAGGTGCTCAGGGATCTGGTTTAGCTTAGGATGGGAATGGTTGGACTTGATGAACTTCAAAGGTCTTTTCCAACCCAGTGATTCTGTGATTCTCCTCTCCTTGCCTCCCATTTTACTCCACCTTAGTCTCTGCTCGCTCTCCTCTGTTGAGTATTCCTTCTGGTGCCAGATGAAATGGTATTTTCCTTTTACCTCCTACTCTTGCATTTGTTACTTTGGAAAGAAATTGGAGAAAAAGCTATTCACCTTACAGAGAATTGTTTTTCTGGTATTTCTGATCTTAAAGGTCTTTTCCAGCCTAGTGATTCTGTGATTCTGCAGGTACCTGGTATTCAGGCCAGAGGAGGAATTCACTAAGGGAAGGAGTATCTGTGTTTAATGACTGCAAACAGGACAGGTCTCAACGTTGCATTTCTGTTGTAAGAAAGCAACTCATTACCCATGTCAGGACAAATAACGAAAGGAAAACTGGGGTTGTTGCCACGCTTCCCTGAATCAGCATGTTCTAGAACTACTTTCCACATTGGGATCTGTTCTCCTTGCAGTTAATGGCTTCAAATACAGATTACAAACCTCAAAGTTTCTGTGGTGTATACTGAATGTAGGTGATAAGCATATATTATCCTCTTTTTTACTCCTTTAGCCATTCTGGTACATTCAGGGATCAGAATAGCAGACAGTTCCTTTAAATGAGAGGGGGAAACGTGAGGTGTGTAGGAGAGGGAGGGCCTAATTTTAAGTGCTAGTCAACTGCAACCACTGATAATCTGGAGCCTGTTCAAACCCATTTAGAGACCGTTGAATTTTTAAGTGCCTTTTGATTCTCTCCTTCATTTATTTTAACTGATCTGCAGGGATTAGGAGCTTGGTAGGGGAACACCATAATGCTTGCCAAAATGTGTGAATAATTAGAACGCCAACGATGTGTGCCAGATAGGAGGGGAGTATTCACACTTCTGATTAGATTCACTGAAATACTGCTGTAAATCATGGCTGCCAAGGTAACTTAGAGCTGTGTTAAGTTTCTGCTGCCAGGGGAGCCAGCTGTGGTCTGCCTCCAGCCGTAGGTGGGGATGTTTTGAGGAGATGATTTCTTTTGCTGCGAGGCAGGAAGGGCAGAGATGTGAAGGCGTGGTGTCACACAGGTTGGGCAAAGAAGCTTCAGATGCTAGCACCTCTGTGCTCACTGCTGAAAATCAGGTGGCTAGAGGACAGGTTACTGTTCAAATCTGGAGCTTCACAAGGTTATGGAAATCTTGCCTTTCCCAGACCAGAATTTTGACAAATGGCAGTAGTAGAAACAATGTCCTAGGAAAGAGTAAAGAATGATACAGTGTTTATCTGGCATCTGTTTCCCCAATCAATAACCCTCAGGGAGTTACAAGGAACAACAGCCTCTCCCTGATGCTCTGCAGAGTTCCTGCGTAGAGCCAAAGTGCAGTTTTGCCATCCTGCTCCTGCCCCTCCACTGCCCTGTGGTCACCCAAGAGCTGCCTGGAGTGGCTGGTGGCCACCAGACTGCATTGCTCAGTGAGTATTTTACAGGCAGATGATATTACTGATGCAGAAGTTGATTAAATTCCCAGATATCATCTTTAAAAAAAAAAAAAAAGTCAAACTTGGTGATAATCCTGTGTCTTTCAGTGATCCCATTTCCACACGTTTGGTCCCAAAAGCAACATGCATCAGTGTCAAAAAGAGACAATGGAAGTCTCTGTTCTCAAATGAGGGGCTGAGGGAGTGCTGGAGCTCACCGAGCATTGAATCACACCTACACACAGCTCAGCTCGCCCCATGATCTTAACAAGTGCTACACTTGCCAAGGAGAGAAAGCACACCTCAGAGCTGAGGGATAGACATTCCATGGGGATGAAGAGTGCCCAGGATGGCAGCTCATATGCTCCTCAGGAGCTCCAGCTGTCATGCTGACCTTGGACTTTCCAGCTGGGTAGACGGTGCAGGATGTGTCTGTGCTGGAAGGGCCCTATCAGCTCGCTCTTCAGTGCTTGGTCCTGAGCACCCAGCCCCAGTTTTCCTTAAAACTGCCAAGTACAGTATGGATGGGTTGGGGGCAGAAGAGATGGTGGAAGAGATTTTGGGGGCAACCTCAGCATGGATCCACTCGGTATGTTCTTCATTTCCACCCAGCCCCAAAGCTGTTCTCACGCCTGGCTTAGCTCTGCACAGGTCATACTGGGGGGTGCTGTACAGTCAGGGCACCATTCATGGCAACGGGAAGAGCAAAAGCCTGGCAAGTAGCAGGAGCTAGGGACTAGCATGGAAGTGTCTGCAAGAGAGGAAGGGAACTTTCTGTTGCTGCATCAGTGATTTAGAATTTGTATTAATTTTGCCTCCCTTTACGATGAAGCTTTTGTTTCCACAGTTTGAATTGCTATTCTTTAACCACAGTCACTTGTTGTCATGCCATTTCCCTATTCTAATATAGCATTTTACAATGTTTTCCTCTTAATTTCCCTTTATATAAATGGGTTGTTTCAACCTCCCGAATTCTAACCAGATAAAATGAATTCCAATCTATACACATCTTTCCAAAAGTCTAGAAAGACAGCAAGGCAAAAAAGCCTTTTAAAATATGGAACGTTTGTTATTCCTGTGTTTGCAGAAGCTGATGTAGCATGAATGAATAGTGCAAGGTTTCTTCTGCCCTAGTAACAGCTTTGTAGATCCACTCAGTGTTGTCTGGAGATGCCCTTGTTTCTCCCCTCTGTGAGACAGAAACCCCCTTTGAAGAGAAACAGCAATTCGGAGTAATAGGGTGAAGGATCATGAAACAGGACATGACAGGGGATGGCTTGTAACCCAAACGGAATGGGGAAAATGAGCAACACATGAGGAATGTAAAGAGAGGGGAGAGGCACATCAAAATCACCTAACCATCTCTGATGTCTTTAGAAATGGAGAGAGACAGAAGAAATAATACATACGACTCCCTTTAAATCGTAAAAACTGTTTTTCACAATTCAGTGGAGGTATGAAGGAGATGTCTGTGGAAGGCTGTGATCCCTGCAAAGTCCCTGTGAGTCGCTCAGTGCAAATTAACATTTGGCAAAGGGAAGAAAAAAATACCTTCAGCATTGCTTGGCCTTTTAACTGCATAGACAACTTATCCACACAATGAAAGTGTTCCTCTCTAAAAGGTCACAATCAATATTTGGCATCTTTGGTGCGATGTCCCCTCTCCTTTGTGTCTTATGTACCCAGCCTTACCTGTCAGACCCAGTTTAACAAATTGCAGTTCATCTTGCTGTTGGAAGTCAGGAGAGCCTTTGCTGTGCCTGTCCTTCCGCCCCGCGGCAGGGGCTCAGGGCACAGGGTCCGTGTGTGTCACATGGCACAAACAGCTTGAACTGGCACACGAGTCTTTGGATCAGTTCAGATTCTGTGTCCAGACATCTGAGCTCCCATGGCAATAAAGTGGTGAGAGGTCTTCTGGTCTGACTTCCTGCCATGCTGGTGTCCCTCAGTAGAAACTATTCTGTTTAAAAACACTTCTTTCCTTTGCCAGTCTAACAGGCTGAGTGTTACCAGGGTAGTGGGGATAAGAAGAGTCTCTCCCCTTGAACAGTTTATTGGTAGGTGCCTTTGGATGGATGCCCTGAGAGGATACTGGGCTAGGTGGACCCTTGGTCCCACCTCCAGCAGCTCCTATGCTGCATCTTCCCATTTTCCATGCTGATGCACCTGAAGGGGCGGCTGGGGATTCAGAGGCATGTTGCAGGGCTTCTTGGAAAAGAATTGAAAAATGGCACTTTAAAACAATTCTTTCTAACTGAATAAATTTAGACCTTCAAGAATGTGCCTTACATGTTTCAAAGGATTCATGGGAAGGAGTCGTTCCTGCCAGCAGTGTAAACAAGGAGTGATTTTACTGCCGGAGGCTGCCCGGGTGAGTTAACCCAAAGGTGTGGGGCATTTTTAGAGAGAGGCACGAGGGCGACAGTTGGAACAAAATCACTTCTAACAACTGGATTTTCCCACTGCCACATTTTAAAACCTAAGCTCAGCCTCTGAAATCCTGGTTTATACAGAAAAAGGCACTTGCTGGCCTGTCCACTCACATTGGCAGCGGCGCGCGAGTTGCTAAGGATGATGGAGCCTAGGGCTTTGCTGGTGGGGAATATTTTCCACATCCCATCTGCATCCCTGTAGAACTTGACCATTAGTCAGGCTACTTCTAAATGATGCATCTCTTTTAGAGATTTCTACTGATAACAAATGAAAGAGCAGTTTTTTCTCCTTCCCTCATTATGCAGGCAGCTGTGTGACAGCGCTCTGACAAACTGTGTTATCTCAGGCTTCCAGCTGCAAGCTGTTCTCATCAATACTGCTGCGAACTGTTTCCTACTAACCCCTTTGCCTTTATGCCCATTTTTATCAGAATTTAATTTTAATGTGAGGACAGTCAAATATAATGCCAGATGTGGGGAGCAGATAGTTTCCTTTGTATAAGAACATAGCAGGGGAGGTCTTCTAAAGGACCAGCCACACGGTGAGCGGAGGGACTGTGCTGGAATCATTATGTTTGATTCCTGTGGATTATTATTTTTTTTATTAGTAGTATTATTCTAAAGTTGCCATTTCAACCTTTCCTCCCATTTGCCTTGGCACCGAACTGGAAATAGAAATTAAACAACAACAAAAGAACTGTAATTTAAAAGAAAATGAAAAAGGAAACGTGCATCCCTGGCTCCGAGTTCGTGTGTGCTGGAAGGTGCTCGGGTGCCTTTTCTCTTGACTCCTCTCAGCTGCTCTGCTATACCAAAGACAACTGTGAAACAGCTGCAGGAAAATCTTGTTTGGCATCTCCTGAAATGACTATTTCTGAAAAATGCCATCTCGTTCCCTGGGGTAGAGCACCCTGACCTCAGTCAGGCAAGGTACGAGCAAATCATGGAATCATGGACCAGTTTAGGTTGGAAGGGACCTCTCAGACCATCTAGTTCCGAACCCCCTGCCATGGGGCTGTATGCTCAGGATGCAGAAGGGCAGAATACATCTCCCTGGAGCACTGGGGTGGGTTTGCTTAGCTTACAGCACACATGGAGCTGTGTTTTGGCAGATTGGCTTGCTGTTGTTGAAGAATCAGTTCCAGTTTTGCTCAATTGCAAGTGAAAAGAGCCAAGCCAAAAGCAAGCTACCCTTTGCAATTTTTATTCTAATAAGCAATGAAAAAACTCCAAGTTTGAGAGAAGCATGCCTCTTTATCCTGGTATTTTAGTCATCATTCTCATCATGATTAATGCTAGCTCCATACTGCTGCCCCAAACCTGTACTGTATTGTGTTTACCTGCAGGGATTTCTCTGGCCAGGGTGATTTAGGTGGTCCCCACTCCCCCAGGCTGTGGCACAACCCCCCTGCTGCAGCTCATGTACTCCTTTGATTTTGGGTTGCTACTTCCCTGCAGGGTGTTCTGCCCTCGGCACTGACCTTACTGAAGGCACGGCGTCCAGGATCCTCTTGGACTTTTTGTCAACCCTGTAGCTTTTAGAACAGTTTTAACTCATTTATGACATCAAGCAACTATTAGTTGCACTTTAATAAATGAAGTTACAGTCCCCACAGTATTAGTTTCATGCTCTTCAGTGGCACAGTAATTTATTAGTCCAAGAATTCTGGTAATTTAGTACTCTATTTTAAGTGGTTCGAGCCTAATTAATAGGATAATCTTTTTGTAGGAGTAATATCATCTATAGCTATATATAGAAAAGCTATCAGATTAATTGGGTTTATAGTATTTTAAAATAGACACATGGAAGTGCACACGTTGGTGTTGATTTAGGTACTTGATAGGGGCCCCATCGGCCCAAACGGCTGTGTCGTCGCTCCTGCTGGTTTCCCCTCCCGCAGACGTGTGCGCACGTGCCTTTAACCAAGACAAAGCAAATGTGGCTGTGTCTAACAAGGAGAGTGGAATAAGATGTAAGTTTATTGAATAAGGGGGAAAAAATCACATTAACCCCACAAAATACGCAAGGTACACACTTGAAGACCTTCTTTAAAGCTATTGTGGAAAAATATCTGTTCTTGTCAAAAGCTGTCCTGCATTGCTAGTGAAAAGGTATTAGGTGCAGGTGTCAAACATGCCTAATGAGGCATGAGGAGTCGACAGCAAAATAACAGAGATTATAGGTACAGAGGATTGTGAATGAAGTGTGAATAGCAGCCTGGATGTATGAGTGACACAGAAAAGAGGAGAAGACAGGCAAGAAGAAAGAAGATCCATCACTCACTTAAGGAGAATGGACATTTTGAATCACTTGATTGATATCTTCCCATCCAGTAATCCTACAACTTTTAAGATCTACATTTAAAAATAACCTAAATTGTTCCTCCAAGAAATCATGAGTTTATTATAGGTCTTCAGGGTATTTTGCCTAACTCTGAGAGCAGAGGAGAAACATAATAAATGGCTCCGTGTGTGTGTGTATTAGCACAGAGAAGGTTTGGGCACACCAATCTGCTTTGTCAAATTAACAGCCTGTTTATGAAGTTAAAAAAGATTCAAGCAACAGTATTTAAACCCAAAACAATTACTCATTCCATTCATCATCTAGAAGTAATTTATAATGAAATTGTATGTAAAAGCATCTCCATTTCATCTGGAGGCAAATACGAAGGCCAATTTTTAAGGAATTATTATGGGGAAAGTTGATGTTCCTGATTTTTTTTATTGCCCAGCCCTCCTCTCCATCTGTTGCTTTCTTCTGTTGTATGGAGTCAAAAAAGCCTCTTTATGTCTAAACCATAAATCTAAAATGCTTAAGATGTGAGTAATTTCATAGATGAAATTCCAAATGTTATTGGTGTTATGAAAATGTCTGGACAGCTAATGTCGGAGTTAAAACCTTCTCCCTGATATATATCCATCCAAAGGTAAAACTCCATGCTAATAAGCTGTTGTGCCTTTCTTTGGTCTCCATCGAAATGAAACAGCAGGGTAATATTTAAAGTTTGTATGGGGGAGACAGAATACCTTGCCTCTTGGCTAAGAAAAATAATTATCCTGCTCAGATAATTCATGCTGTTGGCACATTGAGAAACAGCCCCAGGGCTCAGCCTTGCTTCCTTTGAACTCGGTGGGAGTTTGGGGATTGACTTGAATAGGAGGAGGTCCTCGCTCTGTGGGTGCTCACTGTGCCATCCAGGGCTTCTTGGGCCCCTACGGTGCCGGTGGGCGCCCACAGCCACACGTCAGAGCCTTAGTGACAAGGGCCATCAGGTTCTTTGCTGGGTAAAATGAGCAGAATCCAAACCTTCGTGGACTGACACAGGCCCTGGGTGAGGGGAAGGCAGAGAAGCTGTGACCACTGCTAACGCTGGGTAGCTTTGCGGTCGCTTTGCCAGGCTGCTGGGAGGGAGGCACATCCCTTTCTTGTCGCAGTTTCAGGGAGGAAAGTTTGGGGTGGCTTGTGTGGTCCCAGCACGGTGCCGGCACTGCTCCCATGGCTGTGGGGTGTCCCTGCACACCCTGTGCTGGATGCAGCCGCCGGTAATTGCCCGAGCGAAGGTGGCAGCAGATGGCTTCCCCCCAACACCTTTTCCCTTCAGGTTTTCAATACATGAATACCAAAAAGTTATTTAAAAACAACAACAATAACAATAACAAAACCCACAACCCACCCCTATCAGGAGTTGTTTCCCCTCAGGATAGATAGATAGATAGATAGATAGATGAAGTAATAGGTAGACCGCCTTCATTTTGGGGGGGCGAGGGGATGTTGACTGCTGTTTGCTTATACCCCAGCGGTGTTAACAAGCGGTAGATTGTTAGTGACAATCACACACTCTCTGGCACTTAAAGCAGAAGGCTTGATTTAATCGCAGAGCTGTCATTTATTATTCTGTTGTGCTATTCCGCAGGGGGAAGCGACTGATCAAGCTCCTGCTCCCCAGAGCAGAGGGCTCTTTTTTTTTTTCCTT
>VZTU01014871.1:332498-369998 GCA_013400835.1 Zapornia atra | reverse complement strand
AGTGGTATGAATTTCAAAGGCAAGCTACATTGCCTCTGGAGGGGGTTTTGGTTTGTTTGTTCCCCTTGGTGTAGCTTCAAAGGACCAATATGAAAAATGGGTTGTTTTCCATGAACAATCCACCATTAGTAGAAATCAATCTGTAAAATGGCCCTGCATTTGTACGAGTGGCTGATTTATGCTATTTAAGGAAGATACCTCTCTTGTTCCTCAATTAGCCATGAACCATTTGCAACAGGGATACTGGAGGATACAACATGTCTAAAAAGAAAAGGCAGGTTGCTCTGATTTTAGCAATTGCCTTCTCTTTAGGGCTTAAACTAGACTAGAGGAGATGAGGCTAAAATCGAGAGAAGAATTTGTATTTTCATCATGTCCACACCACCATTCCTTGTTGCAGCTGGTCCAGGCAGATCTTTGAGAGCAAACACCAACCAACCAGGTGATCAATGAGGAGATCAGGAGCTGGTGTCTTGCAGGAATCATCATTAGGTGACTCCACTAGTCTAAATTTGAAAAGCTTTCCAAGGTTCATCTTTGTTTATGTCCCTTTGTACAATTGTTTTGCGTCTTTAAAGACCCCTGAGGAAAAAGTGCCATCGAATGAGAGGCCCTGGATGGAGCCTTGGTGGACTCCCAGCGCTGCCCCAGCATCTCTGTGATGCAGATAAATCAGGGCTAGACTCTCTGAGGTACTGAGGTGCCAACTCCCATAGAAACAAAATGGAGTTAAAGGGCAAAACTCCCACAAGGATGAGTCTCTCCTTTCACTGTTTCTAAAGAGAGAGAAAGGCTTCTCTCTCTTTCTCATCTTGGCCTTTTACACTCGGAGGGTGTGCCTGTGTGACACATCGTGTCCTGCTGAGAAGCGCGGTGTAACAGCGGTGGCTGGCTGCTCGGCATGCACGGCTCCTGCCTTTGAACATCAGGACATGGCAGTGTGCTCATGCACCCTCCGGTCTTTAGCCCGTCTGACGGTGCTGGAGCTCTGCTGCCTTGACCTCGCTCTGCTGAGCTGGGGCAGAAGCAATGCTTCTGGTCTCTTCCGCAGCGAGGGACTTGCCCCAGCTGATCGTGGTGTAACTGAAAGCAGACCCATTTAATTTCAGGTGTCACCCAGTTTAAAACTCATTGTCATCTACTCTAACGTGCTCAGCGTTGCCTCGTGATGTTAAAGCTGTGCTGTGAAGGCTCATGTGGCTTCCTCACATCTCTGCTCTGAATGTTTTAGCAGTTTTCTCTTACATGTGCCACATTTTTTCTTGTATCATCATATGGTGTGAACAACCTCCTCTCTCTAGTGACTTCATGGGAAAAGTCACAAATTCAACTTTCATACTGTGGTGCTAAAACACAAGGTTATGTCAGATGCAGGTTATTCCAGTGCCGATACTCCCTCTATCACATCAAGAATTACTAAGACAGCGGTTCCTTGAAAGGTAAATCCTGGTTTGGGCATTTCATTTTGGACTTAAAAACCCACACGGTCCTTTGTGGAGCCAGGTGTTGAACTCAATGATCCTTATGGGTCCTTTCCAACTCCGGAGATTCTAGGACTCTATGACACAAAGTGCTGATGTACTAAACACCCTGCTGACTCAAATGTAGTAAAAAATCTAAAAGGAGTAACTTTGTCCCAGAGAACTGTCTGCTGGAGCAAGGATTGTCACCCTGATCACGCCTTGGACCAGGCATCACCTTGCCCCCCACAGCTAAGACAGGAATGTAATTCTTGCCAGTTTGTTCCTGCCCAGTTCAAATACAATAGGTATTGTCAGAAGATAGAGCAGAGTGGTCATCCTACAGTAATGAATACGAAACTGTGGCCTGATGCTTCCAGCTTTTAAAAATGATCTTCAAGGTATGATACCAGTGAAATCATTTCACTAAAGTACTCTGAAACTCTCTCTTCTGTTACAAGTCGAGGACCTGATGGTACGAGGCTTCCCTGGTGTCCTGTGATAAACAGGGACAAAGCCAGGATTAAAATCCACAAAGCCATCCTGTGCTCTGCCAGTGAAGTTGTTCTGTTTTCTCTTCTGCTTTAGAGCTGCACACTTTTTCCCCCAAATCTACTATACTGCAGGCTTCCAGTTGCAATATGGAGTATCTGAGCATCTGAAACAAAGCTGATGGGTTTTCTGGGAATATTTCTTACCGGTAGCAAAAGCTCCACCTGGACAAATGGAAACTAATGCAAAGATAGGGAGAAATATCTGTGTGCCTCCAAAAGTATCAACTGAGAAATGCCTTTCCAGGGAGGATAGCTGGACTGTAATGACTTGCCTTGCTGGGGAGGCTGGTCAGCACTCAGTGATGCTCGTTGTGAGCTGATTTAGTAGGTTCAAGTAAGACTTTATTGCTGTGTCTGTGCCTTTTCCCTTCCCACCGGTAGGAAAACATTCATTGCCTTTGCTGTGAACACAAGCCCAGTCTGGCGCCGCTAGTTTCATGTCCAACCCATGTGAGTTAATATCCACAGCAGAACTGAGCTCCCAAGTAGGTTAACATCCTTGTAAGTGAGACTTTTATTATATGCAATGTTGTAATTGGATTTCTTTTTATTATTGATTATGTGGTTAACTTTCCTTCTCACAGCAATAAATCCCAGCCAGCGTTTAACTTTATAAAGTGAGGAGGAGAGGAAAGTATCACGTGAGGATTGACTCTTCCACTGCACCCTCTCTTTTTTTCCCCTGTTTTTGTTGGTTTGTTCACCTGGGTTTGCACTGTCTGTCTGTCCTGATTTCTGCCAGGTGAACCAGTGGTGGGGCTGTACCATCCCCGACAGCTGAGTGCTGCAGGAACATCTCAGGCGTGCTTGACAATGCGAGGCCTGTTCAGAGAGGGTTCAGAATTTGGCTTTTGCCAGTGCCAGCAATTATGAAAGAGGCATACTCAGCTTTAAGCACTCAAGTGCTGATGGACAAAGTGCTGGTTTAACAGATCTGCCTAATGGGGAGCAGGTGAATAAATACACGATTAGAGAGAGTCCTTCACAAGAACAGCCTTATTATGACATACTATGTAGGGTTTGAATTCCTTGAGGTTGTCAGGGTTTTGTTACTTTTTGTTAACTGATGATCTCAATTGCATTTAAAAATACGTGTGTGATCCCTAAGATTTCAACTGATATAAAAATCAGAGTGTATGTAAGCACACGGGATGGGTCTGTAGTCTTTTCAGGTCACCTGAGGTTACTGACAGGCAGATTGTGTGAGGTTCAAGCACTGACCGTTCTCATCGACTTCAGCAAGCAAAATTCAGGCTTTCAGTGCTGACCGGGAGGTTTGTATGCACGAAGGATGAGGGGAACTTGCGTTGGGAGATGTACAGATAACTTCTTTCTTTATTTTTCTAATTGAGTACAAGGAAAGCCTGTGTGCAATCAGAGAACAGATTATATTCCCTTTACCAGTGATGCCCTGACAAGAGGAAGCTGTGTTTAGCAGAACAAAGGGGTATAGATCACTCGGAGTAAAAAGGTCAATAGTCTCTATCCCTAATGCTGCATTTGTAAGACATTTAGCTGTTAATAGCCCTCCTTTGTTGGCCTAATTAGGAGGCAAAGGATACATTTGTGGATGGTGCTGGTAGCACAGGTAATGAGGGTCCATTCCGAGGATGGGGTTTTGAATCCGGGTCTGATCTGGAGATGAATCACTTGAAAGGGAAGCTAGAAATGGTGGGTGCCCTTAATATTATCTGTAGAAACCTCTAATGAACAACTCGGTGCCCTTCAGAGTCATGGCCTTATTTTACAGCTGGGGAGGGTATCTTTCTTTATTCTTTGGCAACACTTTAATTCAGTCACACCAGTATAGTCTTAAGAGCTAGAAACGAATTGGATAGCCTCTGTTTTCAGTCTCACACTTGAAACACATTGGTTTCATTTTCAGGGAATGAATGCTTCTAGCCCCAGTAAAGAAAGGAAATTGGAGCTGTAGGTCGTGAACACCAGCTGGGCAAATGCAGTTCAAGGTGTTGCAAGGGTATCTGACACCATTGCTGAAGTCAGCTGGTGTCAGAACCAAGATTTGTAGCTTAAGAATGAGGGCTACAACAATTTTTTTTTAGTTCTCTTTGCACATTTTCACCATTTTGCTTTCCTGCTTTGAGGGCGAATAGCTGCAGTATCAACCATGAGCTTTTAATGGGGAAAGAACCCACTAAAGTGGCAACATTACATCAAAATTACAATAGCAAAGGTTAATGTTTTTTGTAAAATGAATGAGTGGAAGAAAATGACAAGCTGACTTTGTGCAGGGGCATTCACCAAAGGGTGAGTAACGTCTGTGCTACCATTCTGCTTTCTAAAAGGCCCACCTCTTCCAGTTGTGTGTCTTTCAATGCTGAAAGGAAAGGACCCACCTGCCTCCATCAGAGAGCATTGTAGGCTTCATCTTGTGGGCTTCAGGTTTAGATACTTTTGTCCGAGATAAATGGGTTGGTGTGGACAAGAGCTACCGGTGTCCAGCACTGGGGTAGCTGCTGTCCAGGAACAATCACAGCTCACCAACATCAGGCTGAGCACAACACATCCTCATTCTCATCCTTATCCACACTGACCAGGATGCTGTCACGTGTGCTGTGACAGCCACCCCAGCACATGTGTTCGCACACAGCAGTATTTTGGAGTGCAGACTGACTGGACATGGAAATGCTTTGGCCGTCAACCTGTGTGCAATTACAGAGACGGGCACTTTAGAAAAGAGCTTGACAATGCAGGAGTTGCTCACTCTCAGAGGAATATCTCTTAAGTGAAAGCAGAGAGGAGATGGCTTTGCTGCTGCTGCTTTTCCTCCCTCAGGCTCTCTGACTTGACTCTTGAGAAGTCATCTGGGAGACTGTACGACTCTACCCACTTGTCAGAAAAACACCTGCAGAGAGAGACAAGTCATGCCTTGTACCTTGGAGCCTGCAAACCTCAAATCGATCTTGATCCCCATAGACTTACAAGATACTGAGCACATTGCAAGATGCTGTGGGCCCCCAGCTCTCTTTGCTTTCGGCTCCCAGTGGCCTCAGCCAGCACCACCGGGGAACGGTGAGCCTCCCGTGCTGTGGAAGCCACTCTAGGCAAATACGTTTGTGCTTTGTTATGACAAACCACTACTTTGTTCCCACAAGGCCTCCTGTGTTCCCTCTCCCCGTCCTGATCCCGGGCAGGAAAAGCACCTTTTTGTGTTGTGCAGAGATCTAAAAAACATCGTGTCTCCTCTGCAGCAATTCTTTCACACCACCTTGTCTCTCTCTTTTTTTTTTTTTTTAGATTTTATTTCCCATTTTAAATCATGCAGGGTATAATACAATAAAGCAGTAAATCATGCAAATTGGTCTAGGTTACATTTTGAAAAATGTTAAGAGGAAACTGTTAAGAGACCCGTTTCTGACAGGCAATGCATTTTAAAGTTGAGGGATTTGAAATATTTCAGCAGTGGACCTAAAACAGCATTATAAATTAGTTCAACTTATCAGCCCAAAACAGAATTATTCATCTTCCAAAAGGGTATTTCATGCCCGCTAGGCCCAAACGATCGTTCACCTTCATTCTTGCCCTGCTCTAAGGGTAGGTCTCACTTTACTGAATTCTCCTGATTCATTACTGTGTGTTACTTTATGAATTTTTTATCAGCATTTTAATAGCTCTTTCAGATGATTGAATGTAACTGATTCTTGTAGCAGAACACTGATTGAACAGAAAGACAGTAATGTATGTCGTAGGGGTTAGCTCCAAGCTAAGCAACGAAATTTCTTAAGAAAGATGTGCTTGCTTTCTTATCCCCTCTCGCCCCTGTTTTTCCCCCTTTTTTTCTGCAGACAAGAGGCAGTGTAGCTTCTTTTTTTGGAAACAGGAACATCTAAACACTCCAGCATCAGCTTCAACTACATTGCTTCAGTGAATGGTGGGTTTGGGGTGTCAGAAGAGCAGGTTGCAGCAATATCTGAAACATCCCGAGCTGTCATATTTCTTACCAAACTGCCTTATGCTCACTGCTGTTACACCAAGCCATGGGTACACACTACAATGGCTTGGACAGCAAAGCTGCCATAAAGACTTCACACCCTCGATGTCTCATCTGAGACTCAACAGCAGCGTTTGCCCCCCTTACTGTTGTGTTGACTGTGTGGTCTGTGGAGCAGTCTGAAACCAGATAATGGAGGGATGCTAATTAAAACATCCTCAGGTCCAAAAAACAAACAAACAAACAAAAAGTCTTTAATGATGTGTTCTCTGTGCTGTCCTACTGGGTCGTATGGATATAATGGAGTAGACTGTGGGGTAAAGGGCCCAGGTTGTGATGCGGAGGGGGTAGTGCTCCTCTGTTAGTCCTAGAACCCACAGAGCCATTCCTGAGCTCTTCCCAAGCCCTTTCAGCCAGGGGAAAACTATCCGGATATTTTGGGGCCTGTTTCTGATGGGTTTGTGTGCTGTGGCCCAGCTGAGGTTCACATCAGCATCGGTGCTCGCACCGCGTGTGGACTGGGAGCCCAGTGGTGTCAGGTGCTGGTTTGCACAGGCTGCTCCAGCCCAGTCCTGTGAAGATGTGGTTCAGCTGGAGCCCTGGGCAAGCTGGGATCGCTGCCTGCCAGGTACCTGTTTGCTTACGCCTTCACCTGAACCTGTCGGGGTGAGTGGGCTGCTCCTCTGGGCTGCACGTTTGGAGAGCTATGGGGGGAGACGCCAGCTGCGCTCCCCGGGGAGCTTTGTGCAGATGAGGTCTGGAAGGGACCTCTTGCTGCGCTGAGTCCAGCCTCTCGCTGCTTTTATTTACATGTAATCCCATCCAGATTACATGTTCCAATTTAAAGTTGATTAGATTTATTCATTTTCCCTCCGCTGTCCTGGAGACAGTGTATTGTCTTCATGGCAAAGGATGCTTTTCCCTCCGTCCACAGTTGTCCTGTTCTCTCCAGTAATGTTAAAATGAATTTAATGTTTCGGTTGGGTTGAGAATCATCAAAGGCACGTTAAAGAATTGCGAGTAAGGGGAAGGCACAGAGAGTCATTCCATCAATAGGCGGTGGGGGCAGCATGTGTTTTGTTAGGAAGGTGGAATCGGCACCTCTCAGTCGGACACATTTTCTCTCTCAAAAGCTGGCAAAATACTCAACTTGCCAATTCCCTTGTTTTCTTTGCAGTTCACAACACCATCATGATGTGAAAGGTGATGACAACAGAGCTCAGCAAAGAGAGCTGGCTGAGGCCAGAGCAAATGTGCCTGAACGGCTCTTTCTGTTTTTCCTAAGACCTTGGAAATTTCCAAATGTTAGTTTTGGGTCCTATATTTGAAAAGCCTTCCTAAGTCTATTTTTTTCCTTTTCTAGTTTTCCTTGCTTAATTCACAATCATATTAAAATACCTTCCCACTCTGGACATGAATGGCATGGGGTTGATGGGTTTTGCTTAGCTGTCAACCCACGTTGGCGAAGGTCTGCTTAGAATAATTCCTATTCATAAAGGCATTGTGCGGGGAGGACCGGGCTGGCGTGCTGATGTGGAGCTGGAAGTTACTCTGTGTGTAACGCTGAGCAGGTTTCCATTGCGGAGAAGCCTAGTAAGTGAAAATTGCTGCCTAGTAGAAGCCCAGGGGAAGAACACAGGACAGTCTGACGCTGGAGCTTTAGTGATGGTTACGTGCCACCCAAAATGCACTTTGGGGATTTTCACCGGGGCAGAACCAAGTCTCCAGAGCAAAGCAACGGTGTCTTCCCTGGCCAGAACGGGCCGTAAGCTTTACAACTTTGTTTTGTAATAACAACAGCACTACGTGCAGGGAGTGAAAGGTGATGTAGGATTCCTTGAAGCCCAACAGAGTTGCCTTTGGTCCCTGGGTTTACTGGTTGCTGTGGGACTGCAGCTGACAATGAGACAGTGCCAAACCATGGAGTTGCAGAAGTGTAACTCTGCTCGCAGGGAAATGATTATGGGTATCTATCACTGCTGTGCTTCCACCTGACTCTGAATGTGCAGCGTAATTCCGAGGAGTGTTATGTTTCCTATTCCTTAATTTCTTTTGATATGCCTGTAGGGAAGGAAAGAGAAGGAGAGGTTGTGAAGCTGCCTCTGACACAGACAAATTTTCCTCACGGTTTTGCCTTGTGCTGCATTGTGAAGTGAACTGCTTTGTGAGCAGAGTCACAGCGGGACTTCTTGATGTTCAAAGTAGGTTTCTGCCTGTTGTTCCAGCTCATTCCAGTTGTCCTCTCCTCCTTGTGCTTCCAGGGTGGGCCTGGGTGTGCTTGTCCCCTTGGATAACCTCCTTGACCCACCCTGGTTGCTGCCCTGCTGCAGATTGTTTTCCATGCAACTGTCATAGGAAATAAGACATCTTCATTAACGAGTCTAGTTACCAAAAATTATTCCTTGTTCATATTTTGCTACAAATTACACTTTTTAACTGCTTTATGGATCATATTGCTTAGTCTGGTTACCTAAAACCGTTTCTAAAGCGTTCCCCACCCAGCGATTTAGCAAGCTAAGGGATGAAAGCAGCAATTGCTCCAGCACGTCCATCGGAGAGCAGTGCCAGATAAAGTGAAACATGAAGGAGTGTGATCCAACCTGCCGGGGTGAATCTGTCTGAAGCTTCCAACGCAGGTTTGGCAACAGAGAGCTTTATGCTTTTTCACCTCGCTTAGCAAGGTCGTTCCAGGTACTGTATCGTCTCCTGATGGCCTCATCCATCCAGTGATTTCTACAGGTTGTCCCTTCCTCCTCTGCTCCTGTGCCTGTGTCAGCTCATGCTACGGGATAAATTACTGTGATGCAAACTCTGCTCTGCAATTTGTGGCATGCCTTGGCTGACACCGCTGCCAGATGGTTTTCAGGGACAATCCTTGAGCAGATCCAAGAGCGTGTGACCAGCATACAGAGCTGTTCTTCAACAGCGCCGTACATATTGGCAGAGAGGAAAACTCGCTTGGAGCTTATGGAGCGTATTGGCAGGGCCATCGGAGCTCATCTAGTTCCTTGCTGTCTGACCGGCCAGCCAGGAAATGGCGCTCGGCCCACATCTGTGGGACTGCTGCGGGGAAGGACAGAAGGACGTGCCAGCAGGGTCCCACTGACAGAAGATTAGCAGTCTGGCTTGGCTGGCAAGATGCTGCTGGGCAAACCTCCGCAAGTAGGAATAGTGCCCATGAATTATATGGTTCTTGGGTGAAAGTTCAGTGGGGGCACACAGCCACGAGAGATGGGGCTGCTGTTTCTACCCGCTAGACTAAGCAAATGTACCAGCCACGGTGTGTCAGAGCTGGAGGGACAGGAGCCTTTCCAGCTGCCCTTCGGCAACCCAGAGCCTTCACGCCATGATGACCAAACTGTGCTGGTTATTTCCTTTCCCAGCTCTATCCCTCTCGCCTCGGTGGCCAAACAACAACAAGGGATGGATGTGTCAGCTCTGTGTCGTTCCAAGGTGTACTCAGGGTGGAAATGCTTTGGTTAAGACTGCACTGGTTTTACATTAATTGAAGGTTGTGAGTCCGTGGCGTGTCGTAAAGTGGGCCTGAGTCTGGACATCTCTGTGTCATCTTCACTTGGTTCTCCTCAGAAATGGTGGGCCTTGTGCTTGGGTAATACCCAAGCAAGAATTTTAGGGGAAGAGGCCGCAGACCAGCGTTCCTCTGGAGTAGAGCTTCCCGCAGATAGTGCTTTTGCCTCCTCCTTTATCGTTTTTGTCATTCTGGTCTGCCTGGCAATGATATTTTACATCTGGCATTACTTTAATAATAAAAATAAAAAAGGGGAAAAGATTTCTTGATAGCTGTGTGTATATATTTGATACAATCTCCTTTTACTGAGTGTAAGGCCATTGGAGGAACGGGTTATCTCAGGGCTGCAAACCACCATTCTGTTAGTCTGTTTGAAGTTATCTAGAAAGTCTGTTTGAAATATAACCTCCTTCTCCCCCTCCCTCTCACCCTTCCTTCCCCTTAAATATATTTTCAGGCCCAGATCAAAACAAGGCTGTACCGCAATGCAAAAACATTATTTAAAGAGGCTTTATTTGGAGGTTTTATTTTTAGCTTGTTCTGGTAAGCAGGGCTGGTCCAGCTTGATTCTAACCTTTATGCAAATTTAACTATAATTCAGCACAATATTTATAAGATTCAGAGTTAATTAAATCCCAGTGGAGATCAGACCCTGTATGACCTCATTACAGTTATACACAACCGTCTAATTTCCCAGAACAACCGCCGAGTGGAGGGTGCGCTAATTTAGGGAATGTATGGACATATGTACTGTCTAGATGTCTGTCTGTTACAGCTGAAATGGCAAGATTACTGCTCCTCACTTTAACGAACTCTTATTGAAAATCACATTAGCTTTTGTTAATAGACTTTTTTTTTTGTTCCGCTGGATCTTTAATCGATAGAAATAAAATTAAAGAGACATTAATTATCAAGCCTTGAGTTCCTGAGCTGGAAGGCATTTTAGAAATGCAAAGTATTATTATTGCTATTAATTTTAGTAGATAGGCCTCATTTTTTTTCCCCTACCTAATGAAGAATTTAGGTGGATTTCACCTGTGTGCAAAGGGGCTGGCTCGAGGCCCCTTCCACCACTTAAGTCTTATTTGGGAGGTTTCAGAGTAAGGCCGAGATGATTCACGGGGTGAGGATGGGAAGCTGTGAGCAGCTGAAAGTGAAGGCGGTCTTTCTGTGCTTCAGTACATGTGGTCTGGAATGTGCAGACACGTGTGGACGTGTAAGCACGAATTGGTTTTTTGTTTCATTTTTAATCTGAGTACTTCTGGTCTTGTGCGTGTGGGCTTGTAGGCTTTCGTCTCTCACGGCCATGAGCACGTGAAAGGTGGGAGTGGGAATTTCTCAAACATTTGCAGAAAGACTTCACGCAGGGGTTGGAAGGAAGAATTGTGTTTGGATACGTGGCAGTGCAAAGTTGACTGAGAACATGATTTGATTGTGAGGAGATTTCACTGTACTTGCACTGATTTCATTCGGGAGAAAACATCCCTACTGCTTTTCCTATGAAAACAAAACACTATTATCTAGTAAAAATATGGAATTACAGTGTTTGAGATCCTTCCATGCAGGTGACAAAGCAATTGTTTGTGGGTCCTCCTTGATGTGGTAGGGTGGGGGGTTCGCAAAATAAGCCAGCAGAAGTGACAACAAGTAACTAGTTCTTGATTTGCCAACCCCCTCTATTTTCATAAGCATATTCAGAACTGGATCTTTTAGTTTGATATATATAAAAAACCTCCCTTAGGTTTTTTTCCTTCTTTATTGGTTTAGTTTTTCCTTTCGTTTTCTCTGTTTCTTTTCCTCGTGAAAGAGATGAAAGGTAAGAACAGGAGTGTCTGCTCTGTCAGCATGGCTTTGCACTCTCAGCACGTAAATATTTTCTCCCATTTATCCACAGCAGCACATACAAACTCTCACTGGCAATCCCACCTGCCACGAGAAGTCAGCAGCCCACAGTATTTGAGTCGGATGGGCCCTGAGTGGCCTGGGCCCTGAGTGGGACGGGCGCTGAGTCAGATGGGCTCTGAGTCGGATGGGCCCTGTGTGGACTGGGCCGTGAGTGGTCTGGGCCCTGAGTCAGATGGGCTCTGAGTCGGATGGGCCCTGAGTGCGCTGGGCCCTGAGTCAGATGGGCTCTGCACGGACCCATTGTACCTTAGGTCCATAGGTATGAGGGCACAAGCACAAAGTTCTCACCAAATTAATGGAACAAGGTGCACACTGGAGTTTGCAACCCAAGAACATCACGGATTTGTGTAACATCAGAGACGAGAAAATGAAACTGCAGCATCTCCATTCACAGCAGAGAATGGGCAGCGTCCATCATCATTTCTTTGTTACTGCTGGGTAGGAGCGCGCCCGCATCAGATGAAAGGGTGAGTAAAACCGGTGAGGTTTTGATGATCAGGAATGACATAGGCGAAGATGCAGCAAATACAGTGCTGGGGACCTTACAGAGCAATGAATGACAGGACTTCTGATCTCTGCGCCCACACCTTTGTAGGATAGGGAAGGCAGCTGCATGCAATCTGTTCTGTTTAACATGAGCTAAGCACAGCCCCCAGGCTGTTTGTAAGCTGCCAGGGAGCTTTGCTTGCACAAACTTTGGGCACCGTGCTGAATTTTGTGGCTGTGGCTGTGGTGCAGGATTTGACAGGTTAAAGGATAGAAAAGGGTGGGAAGTTCCTTAAATACCTTCCTGCCAAATTAAGAATAGTACCCATAGGCAGGTAAAAACTGCTCGATGAATGGGGATTTCAAACTGTGGCACCTTTGCTCCCTTCCTCCAGCAACAAAGTAATTCTGTGCCTGGGATGCAAAATGCCAGAAAAAGACCGGTGGATGAAGAATATCATTGGTGCTAGCAGATACACACAAAAACAAAAGCAAAAAGCCCAGCAGGCCAAAGAGGACAAAGTCTTTAACACAGAAGCACCCTTTAAGAGCTTTCTGAGGGCCTGTGGGGATTTTGTGGCAGGGTTTTTTTTGTTGGGTTTTTTTGGTTTGCTTTCCACTGTCTTCAGAGTTGCTCTAGTTCATTAATTTTTAACAATTTATCAGTATGGGAAGATAAATCCCCTGCAGTCCCTTTTAATATATTTTCTTCTTCTTTTCAAGTAAATGATTGATGAGTATCAATAGGATTGTTCAATACAGAGTGGTTGCTAATGTAGGGACCCTGTAGCCTGAGGGTTCCTACCGTAGTTTATAACCACGCACAGATTGGCTGGTTAAGATCTTAAGTAGCCAAAGCTGTAAAAGTTTATGAATATATGTGGGTGGGGGAACAGCGCGAGCTTACAAGCAAGCAAGGCACATTTCCATTAATCATGTTGCTTTCCTCTTGGCTACTGGATTGGGCAATGTGTCATTAGCTATGCAGGCTGGGTGGGGAAGAGTTTCTCTATGTTAATGTTTGCCTCTGGAAAACAGGGCCCGGGGCTTTGGCATTAGGTCTTGGTGAGGAGGAGGTGTGGTCCGCTGGTTGGGGCACAGAGCTAGGGTTTGGCTGATCAAGGTTCTGCTTTCATCCCTGCTGTGGGTTTGCTGCGTTACATCAAACATACTCTTAAGTTCTTCACTCTGAGAGTGGTGAGACTCTGGCACAGGTTGCCCAGAGAGGTGGTGGAGGCCCTGATGTGGTGGAGGGGAATATCCGTGGAGATATTCAAGGTCAGGCATGATGAAGCTCTGAGCAACCTGATCTAATTAGAGGTGTTCCTGCTCACTGCAGGGGTTGGACTAGATGGTCTTTGAAGGTCCCTTCCAACCTACTGCAGTCTCTGGTTCTGTGATTTGGTCATCAACTTGATTTATCAATGTCCAGTGTGCCAGGGTGACTTGTCACTGCATCATATGGACTGTGTGCTTCTGCCCCAGGGGCTGGAGCTCCCAATGTCTTCACACCATGAGGACTCCTTACACTTTGGATGCCATCATCAGTATCAAATTAGCATAATTCCTTGGATCTCCAGGGGCAGACAAGAGCCCCTTTTGCTAGATGCTGAGCATCACAAAACAAAGATAGTCCCTGCTGTGATCTCACCCTTTCAGGAAGTAAGAAACAGATGCGCAGACACAGGCAATGCTGGGAAGCTATGGAGACAGCACTGGGCAGCATGCTGGTGGGTGGTCTTGAGACACTAGCCACCAAACTACTGTCGAGTATTTCATTTAGTATCTTGGGTCTTAAAGGAAGACAAACTATAGAGCACCTCAGGAGCATGAAGTGTCCTGGCACCTTCACAGGGCAGTGTAAGATGAAGACTAGTTATGCAAGTCCCTCACACCCACTGTGAGAGTCATCACATCTCTGTAAGGCTAGGTTGTACAGCCTGTGTGTCACTAAATTAAACCATATATAATGAAAGGTCTTCACTGGCCTTTAAACACAAAGCTGAGATAAAAAGGGCCTTGGACATCTCCCTCAGCGGACAGTGCCATGGAGATGCCATGGATCCTTGTGCTTCAGATTTGCAACATGTGAGTCAAAGCAGAAATGAAGTCAATACAAATATTGTCTGGTGTTTCTTTGAATTGGGAAATTTCCGTTACTTATATTTTAAAATTGCTTTTAAGGACAGAGCTGTGATGTGTTCTAAAAACAGCTAATGAAAAAAACCCAAGCTCCCCAACAGAATAGAAGTGGGTCTTGCATTTCAAACTGCATCAAATTCTTACAGCAACCTATGTTTGTAATAAATAGGGGAAGTTTCTGTGGTAGCAAGATAACGCCTACAGCAAATGTGTATTTTGTGCAATTTTTCTACAAAAAAGAGAATTCTTTTCCCTGCTAACACAACAGCTGAGATCCATATCCGTACCACTATCCAGCACTTCTACACTGTAGCATTTTAAATTTCCAGAGCCACAGATTGATTGATTCCTCCACATTTCCTTCATCTTTCAGGTTTTTGTCAGTATTTCGTTCCACTTCTCTGAAGGGGGTACTAAAACCTCACCCGATTTTCACTGGCCTAAGGTCACCAAGTGAAGCCCTGGCTTTCTGTTTTTTGTGACCTGCCCCGAGACCTCTAAACCAGGCTACCTCATACTGCACAGAGGTGGGGAGTGATCTCATACAAGGAAGGGACAGGGGCAGAAACGACTTTATAGGTGGCAAAGGAAACATTAAAGAAATCCATTTGTGGGTACGTATTCTCTCCAAACAGATGAGGCAATTAAAGGAGAAAACACGACAACAAAGGAGAAGCAGAGTCTACTAACATTTGCTCAGTGTGAATCTCGGGTTTCTCTGTGGGAGTTATTTAAATTTACACCAGTGAAAGAGGCAGTGAAAGTGGCTTTCCACAGCCCAATGCCCCACATCTCCCTCTGCCGTAAATTAACCTGCTTTCCCAATGACTTCACCGCGCTAACTCCCTGGAGCAATTGCTGAGATGACAGAACTCTGCGTTGGTGTCTGGTGCCGGTTCCCCAGACCTGGCTCTGGACAGAGTTTTAGGAGTGATTAATTCCTCAGCTCACACCCAGAGCTTTGCATGGACAAACAGCCCTGTTTTCTCCATGAGACAAATTGCGGAATGAGGACCCCGCAGTTTACAGCTAGGGAAGGGCAAGGTTGCTTTGCTGCTGGGAGTTTCTCTTTCGAGAGGTCTAAATTACAAAGCTGTTCGTTTTGTTTAAAGAAAGATTATGATCTCTGGAAGAAATACAGTACTGGAAGCAAGAACACACTCAGTGCTCAGAAGCGTTTGGCGTATTGGGCCCAACTGCCAAGGAAAAACCCCTCCCAACCAATGCACCAGCCGTTAAAGTATTCGCTGAGCCTGGAGTGGCAGAATTATTTGGAAAAAGTTAAGTCCTGCAAAGATAAACAATCGGCTTAGTTTAACCATCCTGCTATTTGTTACAGCCACTATCGATCTCTTGATTGCGCCATTGCCAGGGAGAGCTGTGACAAATCACTGACCACCCAGGAAGGGCTCAGGACCCGAGGGAGCCCCGGGCTCTGCAGTAGTAGCCACGGCAGGATGGCGCTGGTGGCGCAGCCGGCTCACCAGAGACTCTTGCATTTAGCCTCCCTCCAGCCTGATGAGAATGATATACAGAACCCAACCATGTATCAGTGCAGGGAAATGTTATAGGTTTATGAGGAGAGTGATTAAAAATGTATCAAAGAGGCTTGTAAAGCTTATGGTTCAAGTTAACTGTATGAAGTAAACAGCCTTTAAGTGTCTCTTGGGACTGTGACAGATAGTCTGTGGGTGTTACTGCAACATGGTACTAGTGATTGTTCTGGCCATCCCAAACTAATCACCATCTGTGTGTATGAGCCTCTTGGGAGCTCCTGGTTGTTGGACAATCATGGTTGTTAGCATTTTTAATCAGTTTCTGTGCAGCACAGATAGAAACCGTATGTTCCAGCCTTTATTTTCCCTACTCATGGAGAATTACTTATTGCAGCACTAAAAAGAGGATGTGGGAGTTCCTGCTAATTTTAGAGGGTTGCATTCACCTCATGCACCCAGTCATGGTGACACTTCCCTCGATGTTCCCTGCCCCTGCTCCGAAGCGCTACAGTAAGAACCGCGCTCTTGTTTTGCTGCTGGCAAGGTGGATTGAACCCGAGTCCTTCGTTCTGCCTGGCAAACACCCCTCCTCCTCACGGCCATGCTTCCCGCCTGACTCAAAGGCGCTGACACAAATGCATAACATTCGGGATCACGGTCGGGGAGATGGAGTTGGGGCATTTATTGTCCTTCTTGGTAGCGAGCAATAGCTGCTGAAGTAGGAAGAACCAGAGCAGATCATTGCCTGAAGCAGGAGACTCTGTGCAGTTGAAGTTATAGGCCCTGGGAGAGTTCCCAGCTGTACTTGCCTGGCTGTCGATGCAAGAGACACTGCAGGCGAAGATGGCTCAGAGACGTGAGGGGCAAAACAGGGAGGGAGAGAAGGATGGCTTAGATCCAGGCTCTGAGGAGCAGAGTCGATGCTAAAAAGAAAAAGCTCTTCTCTTGTTCTGTACTGAAGTGCAGCTCATCTCGACAATTAATCCTTTAAGAATTAAAATCTGGGGGCTTGGATCTGCACTCTGCAGTCGTTTGACATCTGTGCGGAGTGGCTGGAGAAGCGCTGCCGTGCCGGGTCTGCTGGAGCTTTGCACAAGCTGAGCCGGCTCTTCACGTGTGAGGCTGCAGGCAGCACAGCCCAGAAAGTGCTGAATTGTCAAACTGGCATCGCATCTAGTGCCCCCCTGTCCCCAGATCCCTTCCCCAGCCCCAGATTTAGCTGTTAAGGACCAAACAAAGAATGTTGAAGGTGTAGAAGAGAAGGCAGTTATTGTACACTGGAGGTAAAGAGAGGAATAGTGAGCAGACTAAATTCCTTCCTGTTGTAAACAAGCTGGAGTTCTCGCCTTAAATGAAATGTCTTTTTTGTTTCCATTATCAACGTTGCCATCAGTTTTCTTGAGCTCTGTTCTCCTTTTTTTCTTTTTTAGAGGACTTGTTTCGGGCTTCTTATTAATTTCCCTTTAGCCGCGAGGGTGTGAAGCCGAGGGGCGGTGCGCTGCTGGTAGGTTTATTATTAGTTGTTGTTGCTATGTCTGTGCATCTGTGCGAGCAGGAGCAGGTTCTGAGGAGCAAATTCGAATGAATAGAGCCGTTTGCTGGTGCGGAGACAGGTGGCCTGCTGGAGTGGAGGGTGAGCCATTCTCCGCATCCTTTGGGTGATGGGTCTGATATATTTATTCATGTTTGTTCTCTCCAGTCCCATCTATGAATTGTGTAAAGTCTAAATCTAAAGAGTTCCATAGTCAGTACCGTGCCTGCAGTGTTGAAAGGCACTCTGTGGCTTCCCACCCTCCTTGCTGGGACTGGAAAGGGACATCTCACGGGAAGCTGCATTCTGGCGCTTGCAGACCCTGTTGACAAGCAATTTCTGTTTATCTGTTGACAGAAAGGACCATTGTATGTGATTAGGTGTATATTGATTACCTGATTTAAAACACAGATGTCTCCATGTTAACTGTGCTGTGCTGCCAGTCCCTCTTGAAGTGCTGGTGCAGTCCTGGTGCAGTCCCAGTGCAGTCCTGATGCAGTCCCAGTGTAGTCCCAGTGCAGTCCCCGTGCAGACCCGGTGCACCCCTTGGCATCATGCAGCAGAGCGGGTTTTGGGCCCTTTTGAGTGTGATTTGGTGTCGCTGTGCTCCAGCCTGGTGACCCAAGTGGGAGGTGTAGGGCACCAAAGAGGCCGTGCAGGGTGTGAGCAGTGCTGCGGGTCAGGTACTATCACAGGAATCATACTGCAATCGCATTTACACCAACCTATATATTCCTTCTGGAGCAGGCAGATTATTGAGAATTCAGAGAGCTAATGGCCCAGGCAGGTTGTAAGACCCATAATTGCCCACACTGTGTCTCTTAAATGCCTGTGTCTTGATCCGTCAGCCTTGAAGATCATCATGGGTCTGTGTGGAATGACAAAAGCCCTTTAACTGCTCCGTATTAACTAACATATTAGAGCCCCTGTGACATTATCATTGTGTCTGCACTTGAGAACACTTTGTTGGTTATAACAAAACATGCTCCCAGCTGCTGGTAACCCAACTGTGTTGCCAAATTCATCACCGCTTAGAAAGCAGGAGGTCACGCTGGGTGGAATCTGGGCTTGCAAACACACTTCTGCTGGAAACCATCAGGGCCCAAGCTCAAAGCACGGGGCGTCTTCTTATAAAATTAAAACAGGGTTTTTTAGCAAAGTGGCTAAGCCTGGAGATTCTGTTTCTTTTATTTTTAACTTCCAGTCAGAGAAGGTTTGCCTCCACCCCGTGGGCAAGGAGAAGAGCCAGACTGTGAGGGGAACAGAGCTCAGTGACGAGGTGCTGGTTTCAAGGATGCGGATGGCTCCTTGGCATGCCTGGGTGGATCGGTAACCACGCGTTGCTGGTTTGCATTGGCTTCAGATCTAGGCTGTAACAGGGGAGCCACTCCCTCGCTTGTACAGGCCACTAGAAATGTTCAGACAGTAAGGATTTGTCTTGACACGCAAATCAGAGTGCCAGAGGCATTCCCAGGCTCTTGAGGAAGGTTGTCCAAGGTGTTAGAATGGTCTTGCTGCTGCATCCCACATGGCCCTCGCTTGGCCCAGGAGGCAGACAGTTCCTGGGATGGTTTCAGCCGCTCCGTGCCAGCTCACCCTGCTACCTGGGAGCTTCCTCAGATACATTTCATTAGCTTGAATAGAAGCAAGTGTCAGCTTCTACTTCTTAACGTAGAAGCAAAATGCTGGGCAGGTATCTCTTTGCAGGGCACTTTGTGTGGGGACCTGAGTTGGGTACCTGGTCTCTAGAATAAACTGGTTTAGTTGGTGTCGGGCAGTGGGACCTGACCTGTCAGCTCTCTGGCCTTCAGAGGGATCCCACTTGATGAGGCCAGTCCACACAGATCAGGAGGGGAAGTGTGGGAAGAGCCCACTCGAAGTGGCTGTGGTGAACTGCTCAACCCAAACAAGATTTTGTTACTGATATTTTTTTACCTCTTTACTCCTTTTCCTAGGATTTTCTTTTCAAAGTAGCAGGCCTGCTTTTTCTGTCAATATTCAGGCAAAAGCAAAAGAACTTTTATCTCTAATAGGACCAAGAAGTAGACTGAGATGCAGCCAGCCATATCCAGCCAGCCTCTGCTGACACACAGAGCCCATGGAAGACCATATTTGTCGGGCTGGGTGTTAGACCTGGATCGCTGCCCAAAGGAATTTATTCTGCCTGTACTTCTTCCAGTTAAGCACTGGTGATGGCTGCTGCTGCCACATGTTCTGATAAATGGATGTGGCAGGATTGACTGCGAATGTTTTGGCAGCAGCCCTCCTTCAGGTAGCTATTAACTTTATTTTTTAATATGAAATTCAGGCACTAAATCCAAGGAAAAAAAAAGCATACATAATGTAGGTTAATTAAAATGCCTGTAAATGAACAGGTGACAGGTGTCGAGCCCCATGACAACCACAACTGGAGAAATGAAAGCGCAACAGACTATTAGGATTCCTGTGTTAATCAGGTAATAGTAACTTGGGTAATTACAAAATCATATGAAATCTTTTTTAAATCCCAAACCTCATTTATAGCCTTTTGGAGATAAAATATAAAATGTAGAGTTTTAATCCAAAAGGACTTTCTCTTCTCTGGAGCCCTCAATCTCAGATTTCTTCCATGGCTGACACAATTAAGGGCTGGGTTTTTTTCTCTCCCTTCTCTTCAATTTTATTTTAATTAAGAAATAGTAAGTTAAAAGCCACCAAAGAGTTTGAGTTTCTATCTCTTTGGCAGGTATTTGGTAGTCACTTATGTATCCCAAGGCCTTTTTCCGTATAACAGGTAGAACCTGCTGTGTGCATCTGTTGGGTCTAAGAGGTGGAATTCGTTTTCCTGCTGAGAAGCAGCACAGGGCCTGTGTGAGATGAACCTGGAACAGGCTGGAGGTTTCTCTCTCTTCCCAGGAGCAAATTACACAGCAGATGACTAGCAGGACTTCTGATTAAAATCTTTTTTCCTATGAATATGAGGAAAGGTGGTGATGCTATTTCATATCTGATATGCAAACGATGACATGTTACACTCCTAAGACAGCATGCCATTCTTTCAGCCCTTCCCATACTGAAAAGCCCATCCAGGGTTGTTCCCTACGAGATGAGACTGAACCCTCCCATGGAGATGCTTACAGACATTCTCTCCTGCTTCTGGAGTTTTACCATGTAACCAGGGTCTTGATCCCAAGTAGAAAGTTTATTGGAGGTGTTAAAGTGACTTTCCCAAGGTCATTAGGAATCAGTAGGAAAATGGAAAATGAAATCTTCCAGACCTTTGCTGTAATTGCCAAGGCACGTGGCTCACTCTGGATCTATCAAAGAAATTTTAAAAAAACCCAAATCAAAACTGGCTGTAACTAGGGCTAGGAGCTAGTGTGTCTGCTCAGAACCCGTGCTGGGGCTTCCTCTCTGAAGAACTCTTGAAGGCTGATTCAGCAGTGAGCATATAAGGATTTTTCTGGGGGTTTTTTTTGTAAAATCCAAGTATCAGAAATGAAAAACATTATTTTTCAACCTTGTTCCTGCAATAGGATTTATTGCCCCTGGGCTATAGACAGCCAGACAAATAGAAACAGATATTTTTTTTCCTCTTTCTTTGACTTGGAAGATGAGAACATGTTTTGTACATTCCTAAGTCACAGCCAACATAAAGGTCTTTATCTTCAAGGAAATTGGTGACTCGATTCTAGGTAATGCCCCACTAACCCAGCCAGTGACCAATTCCCAGCTTTATCCTCCATACCAGGAAGATGATGGCATTCACATCCCATCAAGAGGTGCAGGTGGAGCTTCCCTCCCTTTTCCCTTTTCTGATCAACACTGTTTATAAATTAAACAAAGAAAAGGATGAAGCTTTATTTTAGGAAGCTTTCAGACCACAAGTTGCGTTCTGGATTAAAGGTCAGGATGGGAAATCTACCAAGGTTTCCCTCCCTACTGCTACTAATTGTCTCTGCTGCAGTGGGGAAAAACAAAAACAAAAAACACCTGGTTGGGTGGGGGCGTGCATGGGGGAACAACAAACCCCCAGAATAGTGGGGAGACAACGGAAATCAGGCTTCATCTAGTGCTGGAGATAGGCCCCACGTAGACACTATTGAATTCTGCCCACCCCTGTGCCAGCCTTCCCTAGGCATGGTGGCCAGCACTTATTTTGTTTAGGATTTTTTTTCTTCCCTCCCTCCCTCTCTCTCTCTGCCTCCTTTGGTGTTTTTATTCAGACACAGCAGGCACCAAAGCGAACGCTGACAGGCATTGGCACACTTTAAAAAAAAAAAGGGGGGGGGAAAGAAGGAAAAAAATTGCTGCCACTCTCCTAGAGACGTCCATTATGTCTCCAGAGCCCTACGTTTTGCAACATAAAAGCATAATCAAAAGAAATCATGCTTCGACTCAGTCAGGGACAGGGCAGAATAGTCCATTTAGCTTTATGCTAAAAAAGAAAATAATTGGACCAAAATTCTTTTGAAATAGGAGCAGGAAACAGTTTGTTTGCAATCTATTTCCTCTGGAAAACAGCAAACCCTATTAAACCCTCTTTGGGAGCTATTTATTTTGGAAACAAGTTCAACATTCTGCAAGCAGCACACACACGCAGGAGAAGTTGTAGCAGAGTGTAATCTTTGGAGGAAATGTCCGTGTTTATCTGCATTGTAGTTCCAGCCAGCTCCCAGAAAACAAGCTTTCCACATCTTTAGTGATAGGCTTGGCTGCTTCTAGCATGCTGCATCCCCTCCGCAGAGCCAAAGTGATAAACCCATCGGTACCAGTTACAGGGGTGTGGTAGGAAAACCAATAAAGTCAAAATGTACTTCCTTGGCCTCCCTCTTGCTCTTCTCCCAAGGAACTCTTCCTCTGTGTTAGCTCTCCTGCTCTTCTCCCCTCATCTTCAAAAAAAACCTGAAACCAGCAAAACCCCATTATACCACAGTCCTTGTTCTTGATGGGTTTTCTCCAGTGCTGCCACATGGCATCTGCACATGCCTTTGAACCGGGGAGATAGATGCATGTTGCACAGGAGCACCATGGAGCCAAGCCACCCATCATTGCCATCTGTCTTGACACTGAGTCTTCACCTGCTGGAAAGTCTTCTCACTCGCAGCTCTGCTCCAGGAGCTGTGCCCCCCTCACCTGCTTCGCTCCCCTTCCCTGACAGAAGGAAAACACCCGAACTCTGAAGGGAATCTAAACATGAAACCAAAACAGAAATGCTATTAGCTTTTGTCTGTGTTCTGAATGCTTCATTGTGGTGGAGACTGCTCACTCTAGGCAACTTTTACCTCTCATGTCAATGGTCAAAATACAGGAGGATCCTCTAGTGAATAGTTGCCATGAATAATGTTTAGCTTGTGTGTTGTGTTTGGCTGGGATGCACCAGCTCAAGATTCACTGCTGGTTTGCTGTGGGACAGGACCTCACAGCATGACCCTGCTTCTCTGCTAAGGTTGGTGTTAGTGCCAGACAAAGGGATATTCCTCCCTGGACTTTCCTGTCTCCTTATGTTGGGAGAGTTTTACCAGTAGACCTCAGTGTTGTCCTGAAATGCATCTTCAGTTTGGTGACCCCAGGCAATCCATTTTGGATGTCAGTTTGGCTCAGTATCTTGTCCTTTCTCCCCTGACGTGCATGGGTGGTGAGACCTTTGCACGCCTTGGGCATCCCCTTACCTAGGAGGTGGGAACAGGCCACAGTGTCATCATGAGCGACAACCCCTTTACATCTTCACGCCTGGGAAGTGCAGGCACTGTTGTTGCTGAGTCTATTGAGGCTTTGAGTGATGAAGGTGTGCACCTTTCATCCCAAACTGCCAGAAGGCATCCACCAGGCCCTGCTGTTTCCCGAGGCCTTTCTTTGTCCCCCAGGCCATAACAACATGCTCCCCAGTCCTGCCCTATCTGTTGGCGTAACATTAACCCATATTTATTTGCGTTCCTCTTAGCCACCTGCTCCTGTCCCCACTTCCCTGATCTTCTTCCTTCTCTACATTAATTTCTCTTTATATTTAACCTTTAGAATTTGGAGAAAGGAGTATAATGTGTCTCAGCAGGATATCGTTTGATTTCTGCTCACAAGAGAGGGTCTTATTATGCTTCCCCATAAAGTGCTTGTGATTTATGAGCTATTTCTCACTTAAGGGTTAAGTATGTTATCTCCTAGCCCAAATATCCTATATTAGCAATAGAGCTGATTACCACCGTTTGTATCAGTCATTGGGATCCTTAAATAAAATGGAGAGCAGCTTGTTGGAAATCCTCATTTCATTGAAAAGCATGGTTTAACTTTAATAGGGTTTGCATATATATCGTAAATCAGCTCTGAAAAAGGAGGGCATATTTTTTTTCCCTCCATCTGATTGTTTTACACATTTCAACAGTGTGTAAAAACACAGCCTGTCATTGTTAATTTTAACCAAAGGGAATTACTTCTTGAAAGGCTGCAGTTGTGATTAAATGGAAAAGGTGATCAGTAGTGTAAATTTGGAGCTGATTAAATGCCGTCAGCTCAGATTCCTTATGCAAAAGAGCTACAGGGATTAGGCAGGCTGCTTTCACCACGTAGGCAGCATGTGCTCTAACACCTAACACAGAGAACTTCTGCAACATTTGTTTTGTATTTTAGCACAAGGGCAAGCCTGAAACTTGCAGTTAACAGATTGACCTGATCCTCCTTTCCAGTCATCCAGAAACCAGCTTGGTCTTCCCTGCTCCCTTGAGGGCATGGCAGTAACACCCAGCCTGGGATGGGCTACTGCAGGAAACATGGGGTCTTCCCAAACTGTGAGGCAGGCTTAGGGCATAGATTTCTTTCTTCTGCTAACGGGAGCTCCAGTAACACCAGTTTACAGGAAGGAACATTCCTGATCCACTATTACCGGCAAGATCACCATAGCTTTCAGTCTAGGGAAGGGGCAGCTGCAACATCTCACACTACAGCAAAGGGACCTATTCTGCATTTGCAGGCAGTTGGGTGCCTGTGCTCCTTGCTGGGTGGTGGTAGGTCAGTGTTTCGCATCCCCAGGCAAGTGAGTTGTTGGAACACTTCTTGCCCCATTGCTGGGTCTGACATCTGCACTGTTAGCTGTTCCCATTGTATGCCAAGATACCGCTGGCCCATCTTGTCTGGACATGGTGGAGATTTAGGCAAGTGGAAATGTTGGGCAGGTCTTTTTAAAGGATGTATTTAACATCAGGTGCAAAAAAGGTTTGGGATATTCCTCTGGACTGTAATGTCTGTCCTTAGACATCGAGATACGCAGATAGATGTGTGCTTGTTGCAGGGAGAGGTGATGTTATGGGTAGAGAAGGGAACTGAGCTGCCTTGGAGTGTACAGTGCTGGACAGAAATGAAAAGTTGCCCTGCAAGGCTGACCTCAGGAGGAGCACGGTGACATTCTGAGTAAGGTCTGTCTGGTGCCAGGAAGCTGCAGTGAGATGATGTTGAGGGAACGGGGTAACAAGTCTGAGTGAGAGTGACCAGAAGAGAAAGGTGCCCTGCTTTGTAAGTACTCCAGTGTGTTTACATAAGGTATTTCTCAGACTTACTGCAACTATTCGTAATTCAGATTTTAAATAATACAGTATTTTCCCAGTGCTATGGACCATAGACTTTACATCATCACATGTGATAAACCAACAGAGTGATGAGGGAATTTGGGCATAGGGGTGTTTACCGAGCTCCACATCCCTCCTGCTTAAAAGTCTTCTGTGGTCACTTCAGTGGTTTTCTCACAGCATGGGGCACCTAACCAAAGCCAAGGGTTTTGTCCTTTTTTTTTTCCCTGGGTTCTTACTGTCAGATACTGGCAAGTGGATAGGCTTTTATTTCATGCATAACTAAAGAAGTAGCAGCAGCATAAAGGAAGTTGGTATAATACAGCCACCATGTAGAGTAGAACTTCCTTTAATTGAAAAGCAGTTCCAATCAAAATTTTTTTCCTTCTTTTAAGGAGGGGGAAGAATTGTTTTCAAGCATTATTAAGCCTTTTTTTTTTTCCTCCCAGAAGCTAAGAAAGCCATCTGTGAAAACCTGTTTGCATGTTTGTTTTCTACAATAAAATGCAAAATACTTCTTCCTGTTAGCGGATTATGCCATATGTCACTCCCTGTAACAAAACCAGCATGTTTATTAATGAACCCAATCAGAGGCAAGGATTTAGAAAGATTTAAAGGAACTGAATTTTCAGTTCAATATTTTAGTGTAGAAAAACTTCTGGTCTGTTGTTAATGTTGTACTTGGAAAACTCAGGCTTTGTTTTTTTATATGAATTTGCTAAATTGGCAATGGAGAGAGAGCAGGAGGAGACTCTCTGGGAAAAGAAATCACACTGCGATCCCTACGTTCTGCATGCATGAACCCCCAGCTGATTGTGATCAGCAGTTTATATGTGATTAATATTTAATTTGATTGGTATAGTTTTTTCTCCAGATAAGCTAATTAAGGAACTTGATGGAAAGGACACCCTTGTGCATTAATGTAGCAGCATTTTGGTTTCTGTAGGGCAGACTAAACCTTCCTGAGTTACAAATGAGATGAATTCAGCTTTCTCAACTGTGCAGGGAAGAGACCTGAATTCCATGGCTTTGGGTGTTTTGTGTCCCCAGACTGCCTGAAATTTGGGCTCAGATGATTGCTGCTATGCTGAGAACTAGTCCATACATGATAAGGGTGATTGTGATAGATGCAAAGATAACCAGAGAGCTTCTGTTTGCCCTTTCAGGTGTCAACAGATTGTGCATACCAAGAATCTGGTTACATTCCTGGGAGTTTTTGACTTCTCAAATAGAGTAGGTTTCTTATCAAAAGGGTTCAAAGCTTGCTTTTGCACATGGACTTTAGCACACCAATCAATACTCATTTTATCTTTAAACTATAATACTGCCCTCACTGATTTAGATCTTGTTATTGTAGAGATCAGCTCAGGCACTTGGTCTGATAGTGCTGATGGAAGGGAGACGGAGCGTTTAACCTCAGACTGGGATTTCTCATCTTGTTCCGCCTTGGACCTGGCAGCATTCACAGGAGGGGATTTTAGGTTGCTGGGGGAGGATATTTTGCCCCTTCTTCAAAGTTTGCAGTGCATTTACTGTGGTTTTTCTATGTGGGTTTTTTTTTGGATATTTGGAATATTGTATGTGGTGTTTGGAATACACCTCATGAAAGCCTAGAAGAAGCTGTAATAGTCTGTGTTTTGACATGTGCTTCCAGGGTAAGCATTAGCACAGAGTGAATGCCAGGTCTGCTCTCCAGCAGCAGACCACTGCTGGAAATGAATCTGTTGGTTCAAAAGGTAGAAATACATTTCTTGACGTTGAAATTCCTGCACCAAGACCTGCCTGGCCACTTATAAAGGGGGATAATTACATTAGCATCTTCAAAATGCCTATCTTCAGGCAGAAAAAGGTGTTCATTAGCCCATTAGATGTATTTACTAATCCAAGCCATGGAACAGCTTCCTATGTGTACTTTGCAAAGATGGGAGAAATGAAATTCCTCTCAACATTCCTCCAACTTTCTTACCTCTATTGAAGGGCTGCATAATTTAGTGCCTTTCTCAAAGGCATAATTCATCATGGAAGAAAACACAGAAAAATAAAAGTGACCTTTTTGAAAGGTCAGTTCACGTTTATGTTTCAGAAACAGTCATGAGGACAGGTTTGGAGCAAGAGGAGGCTGTCCTAAAATAGCATTCCATTAATTGTTTAATCAGCCCATGCTTGTTACAGATTTGGATATTCTGTAGACAAATCAGGTCAGAGGTGACAAGTGATGCAAGGAAACAAAAGAAAACCCTACTGAGCTTTGGAAAACATGCTTCTAACAAGAAAAAAAATTTGTAACAGAAGCAAACTCCTTGAATCTGGAAAATTAATAAGCCAAGGATGTTTCACCAGTAACCTAAAAGCCTGAGGTTCCTGGATTCTCACCTCGCTACTCCAGATACCCCAACAAACACACGTCAGACTGTGTCTGTTGTACAGGTGAACTGTGCTGTCTGGCTGGCTGCAGGAGCTCAGTTAGGGGCTGTACCCCACCCCAAAAAGCCTATTTCAGCAGAGAGCACTTGTGACTGTGGAAGCCTCCCTCCACCTATCACACCTGTGTTAAATTATTGCATTACAGCCTTCATCTCTAGAGGACTCTTCCTCTCTTAGGAAGCACAAATAAAATGCATCTGAGTCCGTGGGGGCAAAGCTGAGCAGTATTGTAGAGGCTGGCTGTACTTCTCAACACAAAATGTTGAGATCATGATTTTAGTAGACATGCCCTGGAGGAGAATGTCTATGGATTACATGAGATCTGAGAGAAGGAATGGACGTGCAGAATTTTATTCATATATTGTTTTCAGCAATAGGGAAACATCCACTGGCTGCTTAAATGCCCACCAGCTTATTCTTCCAAGCGCGCCAGCCCTGCCCGAGCTCTCCCCTCCCAGCACACACCGGAGTTTTGCCTCTGATTTCTGTTGAGGGCACCTGAACTTTGTCAACTCTCAGGTTTAGTTTCCCAAATGAGAAATGAGCTGGCAGCTTGAGGTGCAGCCAAGGAAGTCGCTAATTCCTAAGGGCTGCTGTTGCGAACGGCGAACGTGCACAGTCATTTCTCTTGACCATCAGTGCTGAGCGATGGTGGCATAAAGCAGGAAGCCTTTTGCATCTCGTGCATGGCAAAGCAGTGTTGTTATTCTGGCTGCATAGCTTGGCTTGTTATTGAGCACATGCTTTGCAGATTAGCCTGTTTGTATAGCCAATCGAACATGTGCTCCATTAAAAATTAAAACATCCTGTTTTAAGGATGGAGCAGGAGACATCAGCTGCCACTGTGTAGCAGACATGGAAAGCCCCCAGAGCCCATTACCATAGGTTACAGCAAATGTTAATCAGTGCCAATGCAGTTAAATAATGCAGTTCGTGCAGATGGCAGCTACTACATCTACTCACAGATGTGTCCTCAAGTCCCTGAGGTTGCTGTATCACAGGAGCTGTCGGGAACAGTCAGATCCGATGCTGACTGTAGGTATCACCTTTGTGTTTATGCCATATACACCAGCCAGAGGGAAGGCAGCAATCGATAGGACTGAGGAAAGAGTTCAGAAACACACCAGACAGTAGCATGGGGCAGTACTTGAACTCAAATAATACAATAAGGAAGAATGTCTGTCACAAGTTGGGTTTTTTTGCCAGGCACGTTTCCCTTCTGCACATAAAAATCAGTGTTTTAACATCATTAACAACCTGAATTCACAGCTCAGCTTTTAAACTTGTGGATATTTGTGATCATTACATATCATTATAGCTGTTGGATGCGTATGGGAGGGCAGAGAAGAGGTTATCAGTCCGCATGCACCAGTCCAACTTCATTTGGGATTGTTGTATTCTTCCTCCTCTCTGCAGGATTGACTCTGCAGCTCCAATTATAACTCTATGCACATCAGTCTCTACGTGACGATATAGTACAGGTGCTCTCTGCCAACTAGCCATATTGTCCTACCTTAGATGAAGTAATTTATATACCTTTTTGGCTGTTTATGCTCAGTATATGTGTTTATGAAAAGGTGTGTGCAAATCTATATGACGTGCAAGAGTTTGCAGATGGAAGTTGTGCTATAAGTATAAATACTGTTTCCAAGATGTGTCATGCTGTGCAGCACGTAGTAACAGGAAAAACCATTGCCAGTCAAGAAGCTAAAAAGCATTTCTTTTTTCACATCCTTCATCATCTATTTGTGTTTCAGGTCTCATCACTGGTAAATGTTCTTTATCCCAAATCTGTGGATTTCCTAGCTTGTAATTTCACCTTTTAAAAAAGGTTCTCTGTGTATATATTGTGTTCTTGTGGAATAGCTTGAGAAAAAAATTTAAATTAATCAGTTAAGCGGCTTTTGCTTAATTCCTGAATGACATGATTGCTAGATATCAGTTTTCTAAAACACATCGATTCAAGGTATTCCTATTTCCTTGTGTCTTCTCCATCACTTTGGGTGCAAGTGTCTTGTCTCCAGGGCACATGATTGAACACTCTTTGTTGCAATGTCTATGTTTGTGTTTTATGTAGACCAGCTTAAAACCAACCATTTGCAGTGAGCCTCAGCTGAGTCTTTTGGTTGTTACAGCCATCTGATTTCTTGACACTGCCACAAGACTGCCATAGTTCACCTTCCTGTGCTGTTTCCCAGTCCTGATGGAAAGACAGGCCATGTCTGCGGCCCATCTTTTGCAGAGAGCTCTTGTACATGTGCAAGGAGGTTGGGATAGAGATCTAAGAGCATGATACATTTTGGTTGTTTAAATTTAGCCCTTAAGGCTATAAAATGGGACTTGCGACTCATGGGACTCGTTTTTTTCCTCAGTAGTTTCATCTTCTAACCATTAATTGTCAGATATGCGGTGTGGGATGAGCGTTCTGCTGTGACCATGCTTCTGTCAATTAATAATGGAACGTATCCAAAGTTTATCTGTAGCAATCATTCATACCATCTGGCAATACAAATTAGATGAATTTGAAAGCAGTCTACAAACAGGCATGTTGTTCTAGGGACTGCCATAATTATATCTATCAAATAGAGAGTGAAAAAATATATTTAATGCATTTTTAAATAGCATGTTGAGATCGATATCCCCTTGAGACTGAGCTCCATTTCCAGAGAACAAGGGTAGCAGCACGGTTACGCAGCCTTCCCATGTGTGTGTAAGTGCAGTGCTCCCAACGAGAATGAGCTGGTTTTGGGAAGGAGAAGAGGATTATTTTTCTTGCCCTTTCTGGCCCTGGCCTCATTCCCAAACCTGACAACAGTGGTGCCAATTAGTAACAAACTGGGGACTGGCCAGAGATGACAACAAACCAGGCACAGGACGGATAGAAACGTTTTAAATGAGCCACTGGATCAAAGCAAAGTGACACTACATATGACAGTCTTCGAAGTCCACTTATTACATCCTCAGTTTATGGCCCAGGCTCATCCTCTCCCATGTGCACGGGCCTGTCAGTCTGAACTCAGTGCTGGGGAAGGTTATGGAGATCATCACAGACGTACAGGATAACCAAGTGATCAGGCCCAGTCAGCATATGTTTATGACAAGCAGGTCCTGCTTGACCAACCTGATCTGCTTCTATGACAAGCTGATCGACTTTGTGGATGAGGGAAAGGCAGTGATTGTCTGCCTGGACTTCAGTAAAGCTTTTGACACTGATTCCCACAGCATTCTCCTGGAGAAACTGTCTCCTCCTGGCTTAGATGGGTGCACTCTTCACTGAATGAATAGCTGGGCCCAAAGAGTTTTGGTGAATGGAGTTGAACCCAGTTGGTGGCCAGTTGCAAGTGGTTCCCCAGGGCTCAGTACTGGGGTCAGTTCTTTTCTATACCTTTATCAATGCTCTGGATAAAGGGATTGAGTGGACCCTTAGTAGGTTTTGGACGCGACGAAGTTTGGCAGAAATTTGGCCTGCTTAAGGGTAGGAAGGCTCTACAGAGGGATCTGGATCAATGGCCCAGAGCTAACTGTATGAGGTTCAACAAGGCTCAGTGTTTGGTCCTGCACATGGCTTACAACAACCTCAGGCAGTGCTATGGGCTTGGGGAAGAATGTCTGGAAAGCTGCTTGGGGAAAAGGGCCTGGGGGTGTTGGTCGATAGCCAGCTGAATGTAAGCCAGCAGTGTGCCCAGGTGGCCAAGGCGGCAAATAATACCCACCTGGCTACAACTCTGGCTCCCAACAAAAGGTGTTGGTCTCTTCTCCCAAGTAACAAGCAATGGGACAAGAGGAAGGGGACCCAAGTTGTGACCTAGGATATTTAGACTGGATATTAGGAAAAAAATCTTCACTGAAATGGTAGTCAAGTACTGGAACAGGCTGCCCAGGGAAGACCTTGAGTCCCCATCCCTGGAGGTATTTAAAAGATGGGGTGCGTAGGGATGTGGTTTAGTGGTGGACCTGGCAGTGCTCAGTTACTGTTGGACTTAATGATCTTAGAGGTCTTTTTCAGCTTAAGCAGTTCTGTGGTTCTACCAAAGTCCATGTGATAGAGCTACTTTTGAATTTCACGGTGATTGCATAGACTACAGCAGGTCCTCCCAGCACTGTCAGGGCAGTCTCATGGCTCTGCTACTATTAATGGACCATACATGGTTGCTGCACTGATAGTGATAGCCTTCCAGCAGCATCTCTGTGTTCTCTTCCTGTACTAAGGTGTTTTAAACCCCCTGAACGAGGTCCAAATACCCATGGGGTTGGGTTGCCTGGGCAAGGATGGATTTTATGGCTCCTTTATCATAACTGCCTCAACATAGAAAATCCACGCAGAGATGTTTGTAGCTTCTAGTTTAAGTCACTTCATTCCTTAAGAAGACTTCTGCCTTGAAGAGGGATGGGTGGCAGCCTCTTCTGAGCAATGAACATGGATGAGCTTGCTCTGTGCCTCGTTGGCTGACTAAGCTGAATCACCTGCAGTGTTAGTTTCCACACACAACCTGTGCCATTCTCTCAGGGAAGTCCATCTCATTGCCACTGTATCCCATGTAAAATCAAAGAAAGGACCTGGAAAAGAAAGAGGTAAGAAATATAATTTATTCTTATAATTATAGATGAGGGATCATACTGCATATGTGTATTCCCTCAGCAAAGCAGCTGTTCTGCCCTTCGAAGGATATTTATAGACTACTGAAGGTAAACAGTCTTGGCTTGTTTCATTTTGCTACTACATTTTCACCAAGTTTAACTACAATTTGATAAAAAAATCTGCTTATATGTCAGTTTTACTTATACAAGATACTTTTTTCCTTGCTACACCTGCTAACTATCCTCTGCCTAGTTTTCAGATAAATTGTTTTGATATTAGCAAGTTCTTTTGGTTTCAGTAGAGGAGAGTGTTGTTGTAACCTACAAAAGCATTGGCAATTTCAGAGTCATTAGCTTAACAGCCTCTGTGATATGGATTGAGGTTAGTATTTGATTTTGGGGGGTGTTTTCCCCTCTCTTGCTATTTAGTCCCTGCTTGCTTTCAACACCATGTAACTAGTTCGATGTTGGGATTTTGACATGTGTGATGAGTTTCAGTGGTTTTAAGCTCACAGGGCAATTGCAGAGATTTATTCTATAGTTTGTGAGTTATCCCACTCTCTCACTGCTATTTTGCTACCAGCCTCCCAAGTTTGTGGTTGACACTGAGGGCATTTATACTTACCCATAGACTACCCTGTCTCACAGTTATCACTGTCTGTATAAAACTAAGTTGCTTTTTTAAAATTCATTTTGCTGCTTCTTCTGTGATGAGAACTGATAGTGATATTTCCAAAGCGATTCTGAAAATCTGATGAAAATCTATAGCAAATGGAAAATCATCTCTTGACTCAATATACATAATGGCTGAAGAAGCGTTGTGCAAAAAGCTGGAGATACCCAGTAAGTCTCATGTGAGCACAGAAATCAGTAAAACTGCTAAAGACCTGCCACCACTGCCCAGGTGATGCTGTGATGGGTAAGATGTGATTAGCTCTTGCTGTAACCTTCCCCAAGGAGCCTGCGGAGCCTGGTTCTGACCCGCTGCACCCGCTCTCTGGTGCGAAAGCTGCAGTATCCATGGCAAAGGTATTTTAGCAAAACCTGGGAACAAAGGAGCCCAACAGATTTAACTTCTCTCCCTCTTCAATGTGCAGGTGTCTGTTCTATTTAGGGACCTGATCCAATAGCACTAAGTCAATTATAACCTTTTTACTGATTTCCGTCAGCAGTGAATCAAGCTCTAAAATCTTATGAAACATTCATTGTTATGTTATCTGTCTCATTTCTGAAGAGGTGGAGTTACATATGAGTGTTAAATGCCTCTTATGTCTCCATTGGTGTCATACTTTATGTTTTGCCATGTGTTTTACAACCAGTAACAAAAGCATGATTGGAAATAGGCCCCATTAAGCTTGTTTGAGCTTATACTCATCAAATGCGTTTTGGAAGGGGTTTTCACTGCTTTTTTTAGTTAGGGATTTAAAAGAAAAACCAAACTGGTACTGTGGAAAACATTCCTTTCCCTTGATTCCCCTTAAGCAGAGCAGTTAGTCTACATCTGTTTCTGCTGCCTATTTGCAGTGATTTCGGTTTGCCAATAGCACTTCTGCAGTGCTGATGGTGCCACGTTAAGCAAATTATTTTTATTAGGTCAAGCCTAATATGACCTAGCTTGCTGCTAAAGCAAGCCTCTGGTCTTCATTTAGAGATGTGTCTGTAAGGCTAAGATTCATTAAAACTTTTAATTTCCATCAATGCATTACAAACCAAGAAACATTTTATTTCTGTTAACCAATCAGTGCACATGTAACTAATGGTCCACAGATTTTAAGCACATGTATAATATATACATGGATATGCACACACATACACATGTGTAATGTAACTCATAGATACATAAATCTGCATGTACACAGTTGCATATATTTTATACACAAACTTTATTTATTTAAAATGTCTTTTTTATATTTGTATTTGTCATATATGAATGTAAACACAAACTTCACGTGATCAGAGCCTTGAGTATGCAGTTTCAGGACCCTCAGTGTACTCACTAGTGGACAAAATTCAGATCTCAAACAAAATTGCTAAACAGAACATGGACCCTATGAGGTACCCACATTGGTCCTGGGTGAATTCACTGAAAGTACTCATTTGAACAGTGCTCACCAACAGAAAATCTTCACAAGCAATGCCTCCACATGAAGAACACAGGATGCTCTCCTGCACATGTATGTATTAAGCACCATTCAAAAGCTTTAAGATGCAAGCAAATGACATATAATCTCTTTCTCCTGGTAGGAAGCCTGATTCTCAGATAATCTGTATTAGAGAGTTTCAAAATTTAATTAAGAACTGATCAAAACTTGGGCAAGGATCTCAGGATTTTGCTCTTCATTTGTATGTACGTAGCAAAAGCCTACATTCAAAAAATTATATTGCACTGGGAATTTGCAGCTTCAAGGTGACTTGTCAGAGATGATGGATTCCTTAAAATCCCTCCTATTCTTTCATCAGCAAAATCACTGTTAAGTTTTTAAGGTATTAATCTCATACGTGCATGGCACTGATGTGCTGTTAGGTGAAAAGGTTTAACTGTTTTCCACTCTTTAAGCATCCCTGTCTTATCTTCAGAGCTAACTCGGCATGTCTGAAGTCCTGGAAAGCAGGTGATTGATCAAGGAATTTAGGGAACAGCTCCCTTGATAAAGCCAGGGAGGGTATTTCCTAAGAGGGGCAGCGAGAGTGAGGAAAGCATGAAACTTACTTAACAAGCAAGGTTTGAGTTGGATAATCTGCATAATATATCCACTAGCATTAAGTCTGTCATCTTTGCATTGCATTTCTTGTACAGATTTTGCAGTAGCTGTCTTTCACTGTCGGTTCTAATAAAGAGCGTTGGTCAGCTTAAATTCCCTGGGAGTGCAGAGTTATGTTTTGTGAACTACATGTGCCTGAGGCCTCTCATGCATGATTTAAACTGCTTTGTAAATGTCAATAGGTGGAAAAGCATTAGATCCCTTGTAGATTTCTCCAAATCCTCAAAGATGTGTATACCATGTATAAACCATGCTACAGTTTCAAGGCCACTGCAATCTCTACACTTGCCTAACTGTGGGTTTAAGGTATTGCCCGAAGCAAAATATTGGTGTATACATGATTTGATCCAACCGGCCAATGAGACCCTTTATTAAGAAAACCTTTGCTCCTCTGGAAAGTCCCTTGTGATATTAAGTGGGCACACAACATAAATGTTGGATGTCCTTCAAACTTTGTTGCTTTATGCTGTCTTTAAAAAAAATAAAACAAAATGCATTTCTGCTTTGTCTGTGGAAATCTGCTTTTAAATGGAGGACAAGCTCAGCCACAGGAAAGGCTCACAGTTCTCTGTGTGTTGGGGCAGAGGTGGAAATAGGACTTTGTAGGTTATGAAAGAAGTCAGCTTTTAATTAGGAGTGCACTGTCTATTGGCAGAAGCCACTGACTGTATGAAATAAATAAGGATCTGTTACTAATGAGAAACTGTGGGGGCCTCGGATGGCTCCAGGGATGGGTAATGTAGGTCACGGGTTTGCAGCCGCACGAGGAGCCGTTGCCATCTGACACGAGTTCGGTAGCTTGGGTGGAAGGAGTCCATTGGGTGCCAGCCCACTTTCTTGCAGGCAGGTGGACGCATGGCACAGGCACTGCTGTGGCTGGCCCTCTCGATGACGATCCTGGCAGAGACTGAGCCCTGATGAGACTCCCAGTTGCTGAACTGGCCCCTCACCCTGGGTACAGCTCCTCCAGATCAGGCGTGATGCACGCTGGGGTGGAGTGAGGAAGGTGGCGCAGATGCTGACGGCTTTGCTGACGTGTGGAGGGAGCCAGCTGCCAGGGCTGTCACTGAGGACCATCCCATGAGCACTAAATTAGCTGAGGAAAACACATTGATAATAATATTCAGCTATTAGTGAAATTCATCACTGTGGCCAAGGGTAAGCCTGACACTTGGGTGCCAGTAAATTGCTGTTTTGAAACTTACAGGCTGGAAAGATTTTGATTTGATCTTCAATTCAGGGGATAAATACCATACCCATTTTCAAATTCATGGGGAAAAGATCCATGCCCAGCTTTAAAAGACAGAGGCCCCACCCCCAGTTCAGAAGCCCTTGAGCCACAAACAGCATGTTGTAGGGAAAGAGTGTATGCTTGCTGGGTGTATGCTGCTGTGTATCTCTGTAGGAGACAGGGTATTGGACCGGTTGGACTCCTTGTGTCACTGATTTGTCTCGTTTATTTGAGCTGGGTTTTAAGTAGACAGCCACATCTGTGCACCTGGAGTTACTTGAGGTAACTCTTTCTGTTCTCTTAGCAATGTTGTACATTATGTTCTTTGTGTCCAGTTCTTTATGTTCAATTATTCATTTCATATTTTCAATGCAAAAAGTTAATCTATGTAGTTGAGTCCATGCTTTGTGCTTTTAGTTGCACTGGAGTGTTGTATTACAGCAGTGAGTAGTCTTTTCCTGGATGGAGAGCAGAACAGCACCACCACCCATCAGTTTATGGGGTCAGTAGCTACCTGTAAAGCTTGCAGGGAACTGCTGGCTTGAGACGTGTTGGGGCCCAGAGCAAGACTCCAGCTGGCAGTAACCAGCTTAGGCGTAAGGTCAGCCATGCTCTTGTTTCTCTTTCCTGATTGTCCATGGACAAAGACCTACATCTCATCACCAGGAGCATGCATAAGCTGATAGACCAGCAGATGACCCTTCCCCATTCAGAACTGCAACACAAAAGCTTCTGTCCCCTGGTTTCTACTCGAAAAGGGACCCAAGGCTCTATCTGAGGTCTTTCTGGACTTGTTTGGCCTGCAGTAGCCTCTAGTATCACCTGACAGTTCAGCAACGGTATGACATCTAGCACATTGTTCTCACCATTATGGTGTCCTATTGCCTTGGCTCATGACCCCAGTCTCTGTTCCTCTCCCCTGATCTCTGGTCTGTGTTTCCAGAGCTGTTTACAAATTTTCAGACATTCTATTATCAGCAGAAACTTTCTAAGAGTGTTGAGTGGATCCTCAGAGAGCTGGAACATACTGCAGGGTGCAGGTCAGGTCTTTTATAACTCCTTGATGTCCAGTAACTGAGCTTTGCTATCATCACGGCCTTTGGAAGCTGTAGTTCCGACATCCCTGCCTTTGAGTTCTCTTCAAATCCCAACCAAACTGGCTGAAAACTTGGCTCATGTGTATAATAGGTATCAAACAGAGAGGGTCTCACACATCTATTTTTTATCACAGCATCTATTTGAGCTCTGGGATTCCCTGGGGAATGGCTGGCTTTCCGCGTGCATTTTGCACAAAGGTGGCTTTGGTCTAGGGTGACTTTGTGCTATGTTACTTTCAACAGCTTGAGGACCAAGAACTTTTTAATACGTTACTTCCTTTTGCAAACACAGCCATTGCCGTTGCCAGGATAGCGACTCGACTGCCCATCCCTTACATCATCAGGCACCGTCTTCTGATCTCAAAAGAACCGGTTTCAGAGACTAAACATTGCATTTGCTGTTCAATATTGGTTATCCTTCAGTGGTTCATGGAGACGAGCAGAACTGCTATTTATAGATTTGCTTTCTGTCTCTCTAGCTCAGCGCAGGCAGTTCTGACACACTGTCCTAGTAATCTGATCAGCCATGCTGCTTTTAAATGCAGGGCTAGGCCTTGGCCTCTGTCGGGAGGGTGACAGCTGTCAGATACAGATAGTAGGCTACAGATCCTGGCTGCTAAAACCCACTCATTCATTCCTGTTACAGATCATTGCCCACAGCTTGAAACCATGCTTTACAGTCCGCCGATTAGCTGGCAAGAGATCTACATACTGTATTAGCAAGGTCAGCCAGTGAGATAAAGGCTAAAACCTCAGCCCATCTGAACTATTTTTAAGCAGATAGCCACATGCACTGGCGGCTTGTTTATTTGCTTCCC